>CM066238.1:8124885-8432522 GCA_033675125.1 Athetis lepigone | reverse complement strand
AACGTGTCAACTGTATGAAATAAAAATAAGGAAGAACATTTTGAAGTCATTTTTACGTCGTGAGATAACCTGGACTTGAAATTTTTATAGTTCTGAAATAGCCATTGCGCTTTTGTCATGCGTGGTGATCAATGTTTATGTCCTCTGTGTATGAAAAGAAGATTAAGAGGCTGGTATTATTATCTTAAAGTTTACTTTTTTTAATTGTATGATTTTGAAAAAAATTGTAGCGCTAAATTTGGCCCAGAAAGGACTTGTCCAATCCATATTAGTTAGCATAAGTTCAAAGGATTGCAAGTGACCACGAGGATTTTATTTGAAATTTGTAATATAACAGGATTACAGTGTCACAAGACCTCTATATATGAGCAAAATTTTATTACAATCGGTCTAGTAGAAGTTACTGGAAAAGATGTCACAAGATTTAAACCAAAAGGGACCTGCGTCCCGAATACCACTAGTATTATACGTTAAAACTAAAACAGCAACTAAAACTACATTCTATCCTAAAGAACAAAAGCGTTCTAACCGAGTAACCTAATAAAAAATCCAATTATGAGAACCTACATGCTAACTACAGCAACGCTTCATAATTAGTGATGTTAATGGCATATGACGTCATACCGCCTTGAGCGAGCGTCGAGCGTTATGGGTCACTACGTCCCAGGGCACTCGAGTTACTTAGTTATCTGCCTGGGACATCCCTTAGGGTAATGTGGGTCGAGGATTTTTAAAAGGATGTGTAGTAGGGTAGTTATGGTTCTGTGCGAGTATAGAGATGTTAACTACATTAATAAAATGGTATTCTGTTTAGTCCGCCCGTAAGACTGTCTAAAAAAACCGGACACATCTATTTTGCTTGATCAAATTACTAACAAAATACAATGATAAAGAGCATCAAAGTTCCGGAGTTGGAGCTTCTGACATCACTTAAAAATTGTACCAAGGTGTGACGTTTCACAAAACTTCAACGCACTGTATCGTCATCATTTTTTATTTACGAGGGAAAAGCTATTTTTTTTATGGGACAATCCCACCACACTATTCCCAACCATTGCAACTCCTGAAAGCCAGAATCAACAGTGGAGTCCGCCAGAAAAGCGCCGAGCTATGAAGCTCGACGAGTCCCGGAGAAACGATTCAACTGTCTTGGATCCCGCAACGAAAGTAATCAGAAAAGAACAGCGGAGTAGTAAGAAAAATATAGGGGGATATAATAAATAGAGGGAAATGTATGATGTATGAGTTAAATTACTGTAAATGTTCATCAATATTAGCCCATCCTGATAAACTTTCACATCACTTTCATAAAATAAGATTCTATTATGAATTGAGTAGAGTTATAATTTAATATAAGAGACAAATATTTACAAAATTTAACGTCTAAAGTAAACATAATATATTATTACCAACAGGCCATTTCTAACAATATGCTTTACGAGCATGTAACAAGTTCATGGTCAAAAGAAATAACAAATGGGACGATTAAACGACCAAAATAAACTCAAGACGCACGCGCCGCCGTCGGGTTACATACGTAATGGCAATTGATAGACATTGGTCATGTCAAATTGATTTGACAGTTGCTATTGCTGTGGTAATGTCAAGTTTATTTAAAGTGAGTTTTGTTTTTATTACCATTAATTACTGCGTAAATTTATTTTAGAAGTCATCTAAGAAAAAATGTTTGATTATTTTTGTAGGTAAACTAATAATAAATAATTATATAACTGTAGGTAAAGAAATATACGTTACATAATAAAAAGAGTCAAAAGATTTTAGTAAAGTACTTTCAAAGCACTTACTAACTAAACTTTTTATGGCATATTTACATAAATACGAACTCATGTTTTAACTAAATTTAAAATCCTGAATATTATTCAAACAAAGAGGAAAACTAGAGTAATCTTTCTAAGTAAGCTCAAATAATTACAGAAGTCCTCATTCAAAATAACTTGATTCCGTTACATTTTACTTCATAATAAATCTACCGAAATAAGCCCCCTATAACAATACAATAGCTTTAGGAACCGATAGCAATAACAATGAAAATGAATACCAATTTACCTAATTAAACCCCGTACACACGATTGCCTACGCTAAAATCCTTCAAGCACGCAATAAAAAGGAAAACCAGGGCTATGACCCTACCGCAATAAAAACTGCATGAAACCATCCGGGCTAAAATTGTAATGTCGACGCACCCGAGAGCTAGTGTGACCTTAAAAACAACCAATCCAAATTCAATCTTACACCCTTGAAAATAAATCACAAATCAAAAGCACAACTCCACACTCCTTACGCTTGTTTAGAAACAAACGACAATAGCCATTGAAGTCCACACTGCATATCACATGGCGTAACTTTCCAATTCGATTACACTAAACTATTCATTAAAACCATAGCACAAAGTTGATATTCGTTTGGGATATCCTACTCCTGTTCTTAAAGACCTGGATAATGCCCTTCGTCGGTCGTTATAGTTTTTCATAATCGACCTATTTGCTTTTGGAATACTGTTCATTTTTCTTTACTGGCACTGTTATATCCCGATTGGAAAACATCTCAAGCAGCGTTGGATCTTCCTGTGAAATTTGAACTCTTATACAGGGTGTTTAAAGTTGGTTTTTGCTTGGGGGTTTGGTAGAAGTGTCTGTGGTGTCACGACATTGCATTCCAGGCGATGCGAATGACTCCGAGATGACAACGACCAGACAAGGGCAGCAAGTACTTAGTCATGCAACGCATTGCAAGCGAGTGCAGTATGTAAATACTTCGAAAGTGATTTTATAGCGCAATGTATCGAATAATGTGTAAGCAAATGAAGGATGCTGTTATTGGTAAATGGGGTAGAGATTCTGTAGTTTGTTGGTCTAGCCGAAGTGAATAGATCGTAATTTTTACATGTAATTATGGGAAGTTGCTCCTCAGAGGGCATATATGTCGCTGATCGTGTCTGTCATCGGCATGGGGCCCAAAACAACTAATTTTTTTTGGGAGTGGGAAATCATCTAATGGCTGCTCCCGTCCTGGGTGCGGCGGGAGGGCGTGTCAGACTTTTACTGACTAAAACCCGCTTATTTTTCTTCGGTTGCCCTTTATGTTCCGGGGTCACGGTACCTATTATAAACATTCCGCAACTTATAAACATTCCGCAACGCCCAAATCTACTATTACAATCGTGTCTGAAAGACACGTTATTGACCGAATATTTTTGACAGTTTTTGTTTAAGAAATGTGTCAAAACTTTGACATCACATATCAAAATCGTTAACTGACCACTACAGACTACTGCAATAGCAAATTTGAGCCCAAGATCTGAGAGAGCCAAATAATATTGTGTCTTGACTGAACTGCGGAGGTCAGATAAACAGTCGCTCCTTGTAAAGCCATGTTAATAAGCAGCACCGTATTCAGGAGGAACAGTAGTAGGGATAGGTACCAAATTTATGTATGTAATTATTGCCTTAATCATTGAAGAATTTTGGCGGTGCAGCTTTTTTGGCAGTATTAAATTCAAACACCATTTAAATATAACATACATATTTAACACACATATTTAAAATTACAACAGCAGATGATATTTACACAGGAAATGAAAATGAAAAAAAAAATTAAATACTGTAGATACCTATATTTTTTGACCTTGAACTCAACAAAGTTTCTTTAACGCGAAACAAAAATCCTTTGCGTTTAGTAAGCGAGTCAGGAACCAACAAATGAAAACAAGAGAACGACATTTATACCATCTGATCAAACATTTATTCCTATTAGCTCCTAGTCTGTAAACGCAACTGCGAGATTCAACCGTATCCGTATCCTTAAGAGTTGGTAACTTTGAAGCGAGAAACTTCTGGATTCTTGTACGGAATACTAAGTTGAAAACGAGTGCGTAAAAACGAATTTGTTCGTTTTTTAGGCGATCGAGAATCGGGCCTTTTTTTTTTTTTGGTGAGTGGGAAATCATGCAATTTGATGCAATGACTGCTCCCGTCCTGGGTGCGGCGGAAGGGGTGTCAGACTCTTACTGACTAAAACCCACTCATGTTCCTTCGATTGCCTTTTATGTTCCAGGGTCACGGTAACTATTATAAACATTCCGCAACTTATAAACATTCCGCAACAGAATCGGGCCTTTCAGCTGCAATTAACGTTGAATTAAGCCAGCCTCGTCCCCACTAGGAACATTTGTCGAGCGACTTGTGTCCCTCCCCCGCGGCCCCGGTGATATCGGGCGATGTCGGGCGACGTCGGACGACATCGCCGTGACATTGTTGAAACTGTTCTTTTCATCGGCTGTGCGACAAGGAACAGTTTAAACAATGTCGCGATGATTTCTTCCGACGTCGCCCGATGTCACCGGGGACACAAGTCGCTCGACAAATGTTCCTAGTGAGGACGAGGCTTTAACCTTTCTTCGACCAAGCGACAGCCGGCTGTCGCGCTGCTATTGTCTTTCTATTTTGACTCGAATCATGAGTGTTTCAAGGTGAATGAAAGTAAAGTATTTAACATAATACGATTGTATGAAAAGAGACCTCTAATGTCTGTTCTCATACAATCGTATTATGTATAATACTTTACTTTCATTCACCTTGAAACACTTGTGATTCGAGACACAATGGAAAGACAATAGCAGCGTGACAGCCGGTTGTCGCTTGGTCGTCGAAAGGTTAAACAACCAAAAATCGACACTGACGACGTGTAAAATTTAAGTATTATATTTAGGGTCGATTTTTCAATCGCCAGATAACTTTTATCTGAAGAGTATGTTTGACGTTTTGACAGTTTTTGTATCGAAAATATGTCAAACCGTCATATTTATTCCTCAGATAGAAGTTAACTGATGATTGAAAAATCAGTGCTTAACCAACATACAAATTTTGTTCTTTTTTAGTGATAACAATAATACCAACTTTATATAAATATACCACTAATAGGAGATATTATTAGGCACGTATTATTAAAAAACTTCAAAGACTAAGAAGACATTGACGACTCTAGTTCAAGGTTTATAGGCGATTGACACTTATATTTTAAAGTGAATTGGACAGTAAACTTGTTGACGATCAATGAAATGACCAATAAAATGAAATTGATGCTCAATGTAATGAAGTTGATGATAAATTTAATGAAATTGATCTTGGTTAAATGGCGAATTGAGTCTTGTAATTTGAAGTTAATAGGACAGTAATATTGTCTATTTGTTGGTCTACCTGACTGCTAAGCAGGAGGTCGTGGGTACGATTCCCACCCAGGACAAACTTTGTGTGATGAGCATGATTGTTAGTTCTGGATCTGGGTGTAGTTTATATATAATATGTATGGATTTGTAAATTATATAAGTATTTATATCAGTTGTCTGGTTACCATAACACAAACTTTACTTAGCTTGGGATCAGATGGCCGTGCGTGATTTGTCCCAAAATATTTATTTATATTTTTTTTTATTTATTTGTTAGTCAAAACTACTGTCCCTCAAACATTTTTTTTTTTTAAGTCATCTGATCCCAAGTTAAGGTCTGCTTAGCGCTTGTGTTATGGTAACCAGACAACTGATATACATACTTATAATTTATAAATACATACATATTATAGATAAATTAAGACATATATCAAGACATATATCGGTAGTTTGTCTTTCTCTGACGTATATCAGTCTACTGACGCAAACTCTGCCTACAATGCTTTTATTGACATTTTTAGTTTACTCTACAATCAGTGCTTTCCTAAAATCTTTACTTCAGTCAATATGAATAGAAGAAGTAAGTGGATATCAAAAGGTATTAGTTTGTGTAGCAGGAAAAAACGTCAACTATTGTGGCAATACAGACTAAAACCCGGACCGCATAATAAAAATATCTTAACTAATTATTCAAAACTATTAAAAAAAATTATAAATCTAACAAAACGGGCACAGAACGACCACAAAATAAATACATCTAAAAATAAAAGTAAAGCAACGTGGGGAATAATTAATGAGTATAAATTGAATGCACCAAAAAATTATATAACTAAACTTATAGTTAATGATCAAATAATAAAAAATCCTAAACACATTGCTAATTTTTTTAATGACTATTTTGTAGATAAGATACAACCGTTAAGACATACAGAGGTATCAGTAACTAAACATATTCCGGCAAAAAAAGACTCCATGTTCATGGCACCCTCCCTACCACAAGATATTGTAAAGATAATTTCAGCCCTGAAGAATACTAACAGTGTGGGTCATGATGGGATCTGTACCAAAATAATCAAAGAAGTTCCTTATGAAATATGTGGACCATTAAATCATGTGATTAATCTAAGCATTAGTGAAGGCACGTATCCAGATGCTCTTAAAACAGCCATCATTAAACCAACGTACAAAAAGCAGAACAAAGAGCTAATGGAAAACTACAGACCTATTGCGCTGATACCGGTATTTGCTAAAGTATTTGAAAAGTATTATTATAAAGAATTATACGCGTACTTGGAAAAACATAACATATTGTGCGATGAACAAAAAGGGTTTAGGAAAAATAAAAACATTAATATGGCTGTATATGACTTCCTACATGTGGTATTAGAAAATATGGATAAAAGAATGCCAGTGTCATCAATATTTTGCGATATGACACAGGCCTTTGACTACATCCAACATAATATCCTTTTCAAAAAACTTGATGCCTATGGGTTAAGAGGTAATATTCTAAAACTCTTTGAATCATATTTGAGTAACCGTAAGCAAATAACGCAAATTAGTAGCATTAACGCGAAAAAGGTAGAACAAGTATTTTCATCGGAAGAACGTAGAGTAGTCTATGGAGTACCACAGGGAAGCGTATTAGGACCGCTTCTCTTCATTCTCTACATTAATGACTTCCCTAGAGCCACGATATACCCTATGACCCTTTTCGCAGACGATAGTACAGTCACTGTAACATGTAAATACCGAGACACGTTCGAAACAGACATAAACGATGCTCTTATTAAAATTATTGAATGGTTAGACAATAATAATCTAAAAATAAATATAAATAAGACCCTAATTATCAATTTTAATCAACGTTTGACATCTAAAAATCTTGACATTAATTATAATAATACAAAAATTGACGCAGTACATACGACGAAGTTCCTAGGTCTAACAATAGATAGTGCCCTCAATTGGAAGGCCCACATAGAGACGCTAAGCAAACGATTGAGCAGAAGTTCATATGCCTTATATACTCTATCTCGAAACCTCAGTAGTGATGCACTCCTTACTGGTTATTACGGACTCGTTGAATCGGTTCTCAGATATGGTGTAATTTTCTGGGGCAACTCTACTGACAGGGAAGTAATATTTAAGGCTCAGAAAAGGTGTTTGAGGGCAATGTTTCATTTAAAAATAACAGATAGCTGTAAACCCTATTTTAAACAATATAAGATTCTGACTCTGCCATCTTTATATTTATTAGAAATACTTTTATTTACTAGGTCAAACCCTTACCTATTTCCAAGTGTTGCGGATACGTTCCCTAGAAACAGGCGTGATAATAGCAGACTATGCTCGAAATCGGCTAGCACGGCACTTATGCGCAAGAGTGTCTTATGCATGGCACCTACCATATATAATAAACTCCCTAAGGGTTGGAAAGATTTGAGGTTTGCTGAATTTAAATCTAGAATTAAATCCATGCTAACTGACAAAGCTTATTATAGTGTTAATGACTTTTTACAAGATAAATTATGAATATATTGTGACTAATTATATAGGCAATCATTAATTCTTATTATATGTAATTTCTAATTTAAATTTGAATAATAATAATTCTCGAATACAATTAATCAAATCAAACAATGGATTGCACGTCATTGATTATGACAAACATGTTGGAATCAAATTTTATTGTAACATCTTGCATGCTATTGTATGTACACACATGTTTATGCAAATAAAAGTATCTTTATCTTTATCTTTACACTACTGCTGTACTTGCCATAGTTGAATAATAACGAAAACTTACGTACCTAACCGTTTTCCATAAAACCGTCCTTTAAACAATTCAAGTTTGATGAGAAAACTTCCAAGCTGATTATAAAATGGAAGAAAAATATTAACTGTAGTTTATTATATCATGAAAGTTATAAATAAAAAGGAAATGGGTTAAGTTAACTAAAGACTAGAGCGAATGGCCCTGAAATCGACACGTTATCATAAAGTACTAGCTTCTGCCCGCGGCTTCGCTCGCGTTAGAAAGAGACAAAAAGTAGCCTATGTTACTCTCCATCCCTTCAACTATCTCCACTTAAAAAATCACGTCAATCCGTCGCTCCGTTTTGCCGTGAAAGAAAGACAAACAAACAGACAGACAGACAGACAGACTGACACACTTTCCCATTTATAATATTAGTATGGATTCTTAAAGAATAAATGGATTTACTTGATTTATTGCTTTAGTTGATACTGAAAGAATATTTGTTTAAGTTTTCAAAAGTCTAAAATGTTAATAGTATAAAGGACATCAGGCAATTTTCAAACACTTGATTAGTTTGCAGTACGATTTATGGAAGAAAATTTAAATATTTTTCTAAAATTTTGGCAAAATATTATATACATAAAGGAAAAAAAATGCTTGGAATAAAAATGCAGAAAAATAAATGTTGACTGAAAAGAAAATTTTCAGAGCTTGTGACCAGCACAAACAATAATAACAAATAACTTGCACAAAATGTATAATTATGCACCAATACCAACATTATTAAATTTAAATCAAGCCTTTTAAATACAAAGTAGAAAATTTGACTAACTCGGGGTCAAGACGATAATTCAATCCTTTAGTACAACTACATAGTCAACAACAGCGATGTAAAAACTAGGGATAAAATTAAAATATATAAAATAGAAAAAAATACTACAATATTCTATTTGCATATCCCAATCAAGGTAAAACAAAATATAATGAATCAGAAAAAGAGTTAAAACATCCCGAAAGATTCCAACAAATATAATGATTTGTAAGCACGAGCCGAGCCCGACAATTCTCTTATCCGTTCGACTGTTCCCGACCCTGATGGTTCATTGAAGTTTCACTTTGTCTGGACTCGAGCCAAGTTTGAGGCAAATTTTATACGTGCCACCCAAGATGGTAGGATACCGTTAATGCTGTATAAACGAGTCTCTAGACTTTAAAGCTCATATAGCAGGGTGATTTATTTTAACGGGCTACGTTGATTAGTTATTTTGGATAAAACTGGGCCTTTTTTAAATGGATATTTATAAGGAATGTCTTTTGCGGGTTTAAGGGTTGCTGCTTCGTCCTCGTAGGTCGTAGCGTGATATAACATAGTCTATAAGCCTTTGTCGACATATGATCTATCCGTCGAATTCAATCTTTTTTTTTATGGTAAGTGTGAAATCATCAAATGACTGCTCCCGTCCTGGGTGCGGCGGGAGGGCGTGTCAGACTTTTACTGACTATAACCCACTCATGTTCCTTCGATTGCCCTTTATGTTCCGGGGTCACGGTATATACATATTATAAACATTCCGCAAACCCGGCAATGTTCCGGGGTCACGGTATATACATATTATAAACATTCCGCAACCCCGGCAATGTTCTGGGGTCACGGTATATACATATTATAAACATTCCGCAACCCCGGCAATCAATCTTTGAATTTGAACTAGTAGTTACTGAGATAATCCTTTAAACAACTAAACAAACGAAGGGATTGATTTTTTCAGCTTTATAATATTAGTATGGGCAAGCTTAAGAATATTGAAGTTAACTGTTTACTTCAATCATTATTAAAAATTGCGTCAATCATATTTACAACCTGTCTTTATTTAGGTCACAAATATCCAAATTTCCAGCAACTAAAGCACTAATTTCGTCGAAATTCTAGATTCCCTTCTCCGTTATACATTAATCTGTGCCTTCATTTCATACCACAGCTACATTGATTAGTTTCGAATTCTGTTTAAATGTCTTTAGATATTACATTGAAGTATCTTGTCCACTGAAGACTGATTTATACATAGCTTGAGAATTAATTGAAGCAAACGAGAATTATAGAATAAAGTTAGGTTCCTCACACACTTCTAAAAACCTTTTTCTATATAATAACTTTCTAAGATATTCAAAACAATATGTTCATCGTTATCATCATAATTTCAAAGACATGTAACACTGGGCATTATTATGCTATCAGTGTTTTACGTAAAGCGACTGCTTACCGGATCTAAACAAGCCAGTACCTGGGCGACATGATAACCCTTGGTTAGACTCTTCAGACTTTCTGGCTTCTGACTACCCGTACTGTCAAAGTTCTACGATTGACAACCGGGACCAACGGCTTAACGTGTTTTCCGAGGCACGGACACTTCTAATATTGGACATAGTGGACATAAATCTTCTTTAAGCACCAATGCTATATCTACCGGCTAGTATGCATTTAGTGTTGCATTTAAGAACTTAATTACAATCTCTATTAATGATGGTTATCTGTCAAAGCATCATCACAACGTTTGCCTGGGCACTGGTTTTCTCTTCAAGCGGATTTCTGCAACCTTTGCTAGGTAAGGGGTTTAGACTGTTCAAGCGTCACATAATTCAAAGAGCAGTCAGCACGTGACGGGGCCCTCTAGGCCTAATGGCTGCCAGGGTTGCGGAATAGTTCTTATAGTTGCCGCGGCTCCGGAACGTAAAGGGCAACCCAAGGAACAAGGGTGGGTTTCAGTAAGTATCTGCACTTACTGCCGTTCTCATTCGCCTTAAAAAAATGTCACATAATACTCCTTGACGAAAACTCAGTCCCATTCAGTTTAAGGTACCAGTAGCCTCACTACAAGATTTAACAAGAATACGTTAAACAAACTCACACAAAAGCGAGTCTTCATCCAATCTTCCTCTATTTTCCCTGGTCGACTCACAATCAATCGGCTGTCAGTATGCAATGCGTTCACGTGGATGCAGTTTGCATATTAATGGGTCAATCTTAGATCTTGCCATGACCGCTCGTTCCATTCTATTGTCTGACGTTTGGGAGGGGGAAGGGGAGAGGCTCGCAGTAATGAATTCGATTTGGGTGCTGGCTATTGGTCTTGAATTTTGTTTAAACTTGGCAGTTAAAAATGTTATGTTTTAAGAGTTCTGTATCCGAAGGATAAAACAACACCTTATTACTATACCGCCGTCTGTTTGGCTGTCCGTCTGTCAACAAGCTGTAACTGATGATGGATTTCTTTAATGACCACAAATACAGAAAAATATGATAAAAATATTTAAAGAGTACTCGTACTTGGCCGGTTTTTTAATGATTTCCTAGCTCCATAATTTTAGAAGAAGGTTTAGAATACAGTTTGTTTAAATGAGTATTTGGTGAAATTAAATTTATTGATTTCGCCAAATAATCATTGAAAACAATACGTTGTGCAATGCTCTGTATATATAATATTCACGACCAAAAAAAATGCGTAGGTATAGTATTTATATTAGACCTCAAATTAGACAGGAACGTCATTATATACTACAACTGAATTTGAATAGGGTTGAAATTCAAGTCAGTAACATGAGTGCAAACGTTCATTGAGATCCATAGTGTTCACAATTAGACGATTCGATTGCACACATTCAACATTTGCGACATGGGTCGCCCGTAGTTTCCAAATTTTAGAATTTATATCTACCACGTTCAGAGATAGCTTGTAGTGTAAAATTTATCAAGGGGAACCATTGGTAAAACGTTATCCATACTAATATTATAAATGGGAAAGTGTGTCTGTCTGTCTGTCTGTCTGTTTGTCTTTCTTTCACGGCAAAACGGAGCGACGGATTGACGTGATTTTTTAAGTGGAGATAGTTGAAGGAATGGAGAGTAACATAGGCTACTTTTTGTCTCTTTCTAACGCGAGCGAAGCCGCGGGCAGAAGCTAGTAATATATATTTGTTATTATCTGTGTCTCACTTCATTATTCAAGGGTCACAAAATACTCCTTGTCGAAAACTCAGTCCCAAACAGTTCAGGTTTAATTAGCAAAAAATTAAAATTGGTTAAATAACACTTTAAAAAGTCATTATAAAAAATAATACCAGCCCACTGTCCCACAGCAGGGCAAAGACCTCTTCTCAAGGCGGTTTGGCGATTTCGGGCTTATATTCACTACAAGTCCAGGTTTTTTCACGATGTTTGTGATGTTCAAGACAAACTTTAGAAAGTTATCATCATCATTATCGACGTCATTATTATTTTTCTTATTTTAAGAGAACGATGTGGCCGGTGTTTCCTAGCTGAATACTCTAAACCGAAACAAACTCAGAGGTCAAAGTCTCTTTAGACCAAACAAATAGTATTGGTCAAATCATGCCAGGACCATTTCGGTTCATTATCCTAAACGGTCCTCGCATGATTTGATCATTTCCGCTCTCTTGATGAGTGAAGCCATACAATTTGAATGGACCCGTTCACTTTTTGTCTCTTTCTAACGCGAGCGAAGCCGCGGGCAGAAGCTAGTAGTCTATAAGCCTTTGTCGACATATGATCTATCCGTCAGGAATCAATCTTTGAATTCGAACCAGTACTTACTGAGATAAGCGCCTTTAAACAACTAACCAAACAAAGAGATTGTTTTTTTCAGCTTTATAATATTAGTATAGGCAAGCATAAGAATATTGAAGTTAACTGTTTACTTCAATCATTATTAAAAATTGCGTCAATCTTATTTACAATCTGTCTATACTTAGGTCACAAATATCTAAATTTCCAGCAACTGAAGCACTCATTTCGTCGAAATTCTAGATTCCCTTCTCCGTTATACATTAATCTGTGCCTTCATTTCATACCACATCTACATTGATTAGTTTCGAATTATTCTGTTTGAATGTCTTTAGATATTACATTGAAGTATCTCGTCCTACTAAGAACTGATTTATACATAGCTTGAGAATTAATTGAATCAAACGAGAATTATAGAATAAAGTTAGGTTCCTCACACACTTTAAAAACCTTTTTCTATTTAATGACTTTCTAATATATTCAAAACAATATGTTCATCGTTATCATCATAATTTCAAAGACATGTAACACTGGGCTTTATCACGCTATCAGTGTTTTACGTAAAGCGACTGCTTACCGAACCTAAACAAGCCAGTACCTGGGCGACATGATAACCCTTGGTTGGACTCTTTAGACTTTCTGGCTTCTGACTACCCGTACTGTCAAAGTTCTACGAATGACAACCGGGACCAACGGCTTTACGTGCTTTCCGAGGCACGGACACTTCTAATATTGGACATAGTGGACATAAATCTTCTTTAAGCACCAATGCTATATAATTACCGGATAGTAAGCATTTAGTGTTGCATTTAAAAACTTAATTACAATCTCTATTAATGATGGTTATCTGTCCAAGCAATATCACAACATTTACCTGGGCACTGGTTTTCTCTTCAAGCGGATTTCTGCAACCTTTGCTAGGTAAGGGGTGGGGTTCAGGTTGTTCAAGTGTCACATAATTCAAAGAGCAGTCAGCACGTGACGGGACCCCCTAGGCTTCCAGGGTTGCGGAATAGTTCTTAGAGTTCGGCTCCGGAACGTAAAGGGTAACCGAAGGAACAAGGGTGCGCTTTAGTCAGTAAAAGTCTGACACAAAGTCTCCCTCCTACCCCGCCCAGGGTGAGAGAAGTCATTTGATAATTTTTCATCTACCTCCAAAAAGAAAAGGGCCACATAATACTCCTTGACGAAAACTCAGTCCCATTCAGTTAAAGGTACCAGTAGCCTAACTACAAGATTTAACAAGAATACGTTAAACAAACTCACACAGAAGCGAGTGTTCGTCCAATCTTCCTCCATTTTCCCTGGTCGACTCACAATCAATCGGCTGTCAGTATGCAATGCGTTCACGTGGATGCAGTTTGCATATTAATGGGTCAATCTTAGATCTTGCCGTGACCGCTCGTTCCATTCTATTGTCTGACGTTTGGGAGGGGGGAGGGGAGGTGTTCGCAGTAATGAATTCGATTTGGGTGCTGGCTATTGATCTTGAATTTTGTTTAAACTTGGCAGTTAAAAATGCCATTCTGTTGAGTCCGTCGGATAGATCGGCCGAAAATACGGGACACGTATTTTTTGCTTGATCAAATTAACTAAAAAATACAAAGATAAAGAGCAACAAAGTTCCGGAGCGGGTGCTTTTGACGTCACCGTCATGCAAAAATTGTATCTTATTGTGACGTAACGCGCAACTTTAACGCACTGTACCGTCGTCATTCTTCGTTTACGAGAAAAAAGAAAAAATACGTGTCCCAAACTTTTTGATAGTCTATCTGACGGACTAATTACTTTTTTTTGTCGTCTCGCCTATTTAGACAGTTAAAATATTTGCAGATGATAGATTTTTCTTTGCCGCTGTATACGAAAAGACTAAAAACCAAAATTAAATAAAATAACATTTAAGGGAGATTATGGTATTGATTTGGTTACTGTTTTGGCTAAACACTCATTAGAAAACAATACGTTGTGCAATGCTCTGTAATTTTCACGACCTAAAGAACGATGGTATTGTATTTGATGTATATTTAAAAAATAACTGTCCGCAAAAACACTAAAACAACCTCAAATTAGACAGAGACATCATTAAAATTTAAACTGAATTTGAAAAGGGTTAAAATTCTAGTCAGTAACATGAGTGCAAACGTTCGTTGAGATCCATAGTGTTCACAATTAGACGATCCGATTGCACACATTTAACATTTGCGACATCGGACGCCCGAAATTCTAGAATTTATATCTACCACGTTCAGAGATAGCTTGTAGTCTAGAATTTATCAAGGGGAACAATTGGTAAATAAAACGTTATAATATATATCTGTTATTATCTGTGTCTCATTTCATTATTCAAGGGTCACAAAATACTCCTTATCGAAAGCTCAGTCCCATCCAGTTAAGGTATTACGTATTAGCAAAAAAAAATTAAATTGGTTAAATAACAGTTTTACAAGTCATTATAAAAAATAATAATACCAGCCCACTGTCCCACAGCAGGGCAAAGACCTCTTCTCAAGGCGGTTTGGCGATTTTGGGCTTATATTCACTACAAGTCCAGGTTTTTTCACGATGTTTGTGATGTTCAAGATAAACTTTAGAAAGTTATCATCATTATTATCGACGTCATCATTATTTTACTTATTTTAAGAGAACGATGTGGCCGGTGTTTCCTAGCTGAATACTCTGAACCGAAACAAACTCAGAGGTCAAAGTCTATTTATTCAATACAAATAGTATTGGTCAAATCATGCCAGGACCATTTAGGTTCATTATCCTAAATGGTCCTCGCATGATTTGATCATTTCCGCTCTCTTGATGAGAAGCATTCAATTTGAATGGACCCGTTCCAACTGTTCAAGCATTTTTAATTTTAATTAAGCTTAACATAAGAAGCTCAACGTCTCAAGAAGAGAAATTTGTTGATATCTTGTTTTAATCCATTATAATTTATTTTTTCTCTTACTGTATCCTTTTTTTGGGATGGTACTGCATCAGATCACTGCTCCTGCTCTGGGTGGAGTGCAAGGGATTTTCAGACTCCTACTGACTAAAACCTATCCATGTTCCTTAGCCCCTTGCTTGCCTCTTGTATCCGAGGTCGTGGTATCCCTTACGAAAAACCCGCAGCCCCGCCAGGCGTTGACCCTTGTAGGTCCCTGCAATATTTTATTTTCCTAGGAATAAAACAACGTTTCTAAATCACGTGGTAAAAGTGTGATTCATGCTAACTTCAGCGTGATTTATTGTATTGGACCCTTATCCATTAAATATCTAGGCATTAGACTGATAACAATATTGGATTTCTATACAAAACCTTCCATTTTATTACATTCAGTGCATCATAGCTACAAGCTCGTCAACATCTTGTCACCATTTTTCTAACCACTACAACTCCTGAAATCTGGAAGCAACGGTGGCTGTTACCAAAAAAAGCATTCCGTATCTATGGGAATATCTAAACCGTGTCGACAAAGTATAAGAACACCTGTTCTAAGTCGGTGGTGCTTAAATTAACCAAGAAACCAACCTTTGTATCTTGAGGGTATTTAACACAATCGCTTTCAACATACAGATCCTGCCTAGTTTGGTGACCAAGCTACCTGGGTAGGTGATATGTTCACAAAACCACTACTACTGTTATAATAACTTACACAATAAATGGGTATTTAACATACATTAACGTTAAAGAGTGTCTTCGTTTACACGCGCTAACTTCTGAAAATAGTCGGTTCGACTTCTCGATTGTTCTTGAAAATAGGGGACATTATAAGCTAGATAACAACTACAATACAACCAAAGCTGGAGTAAAGTGGAGATGAAACGATGGCCCTAACTATCAATACCAATATTATAAGTTAAAAGTCTTTCTGGTTAAAAGTTGACTGAACTAATTCGATTTGATCAATTCTTTTAGTGTTAGGTAGCCCATTTATCGAGGATGGCAAGAGGGCGGATTGGCAGAGCACAGCCAGTTTAAAATCTATTCAGTAACATTAAACTAATAAACTGTTATTATTCTACCTCTAACCCTAACTAAGGCGACTTCACACGATGAATGTAAACAGCAAAATACACAAGGAAATAGCGCTTAGAACACTAATTCCTTAAGCAAACGCCGTGTTGTGTGGACCTGTTAGCGAGCGCTAATAGGAGCGTTCATTCACTCCAACATATAGTATGTTACATAATGAATGAATCATTGTAGCGTACAAGATTTATCTGGTGTTTAATGTCAAAGAGCGATTGTTAATGTTTTTTTTTATTGGATAGGAAATGAACAGACGGTCTATTTAGTGTTAAGTAGTCATTGCCGCTTGTAGATCCGTACTTCCGTACTAATATTATAAATGCGAAAGTAACTCTGTCTGTCTGTCTCTTCTTCACGCCTAAACAACTGAACCGATTTGAATGAAATTTAAATGAATTAATATCTTTTACTTATAGGATTATGTCCAAAACAATGCAGAAAATAAATCACGCATTGTTTTATAAAAATTGAGCTGAACTAACAATTATATTCGGATTTCTGATTATTCGTTAAAAAAAGGACGGATTGTATTGTTCGATGGAAAAAACCTCAGTTTTTGCCTATTGTTTTTCGCAGAAACAATCGTATTGTAAAGATTTCCACTATAGTACGAAAATCTATACGATCAAGACAAAATGGGATCAAGTGGACTCTTCCGTACGAACTAAAGGACCTCAAAGAAAACTAACCTTTCTAAGGCCTTAGCAAATACAATCAGAATCGCCCAAATTGTACGTGGTCTATCTATATAATAATGTACATAAAGGATTCCTTTTTAATCAATTAAGCGGAAAAATCCTCAACACATGACGTCCGCACTCTAAAAACCTGAAGCGATTGGCGTGAGTGCCCAATCCCGGAAAATAGTTTTTGGTGTAAAATATAAGTGAGAGATTTTTGCCAGCTTAGTTGATGCTGGTTCTGTCCACTTAAACCAGCGATGTTGGAATTCCATCTACTTTTAACCATCGACGCAAAAAGAGAGGTGTCATAAAGTCAAAAGTCAAAACGTTTATTTCCATTAGACCATGGAGGCACTTTGGAACGTCAATTACATTTAAAAAAAATATTTAAATTCTAGCCGTTGGTTCTAGGTGTTTATGTGTGTCCGTCTGTTTGTCTGTCTGTGACAGCGTAACTTGATAATGGGCAGATAAATTTAGATGCGGGTTTTTTTATTTGGAAATAAGTTATCCATGGTGCTGCAATGTTTATCAAAATTAGTGTAACCGTTAGTGGTTAGCATTTGAGTTTGATAGTTATTCTCTTCATAAAAACCTTCCTCAGATATAAACAAATAAGAATACAAAAATTAGCCAAAATGGTCAGTCATTTATAAGTTTTATGTTTAGCAACATAATATATATATAATTTATGTAAATAGATTTAAAATATAATTTTAATTTGGCGTAATCATGTGAACTATGTTGTTTGTTTCATCGTGGTAAGACGGAGCTCTCTTAACCTTTCAATGACCAAGCGACAGCCGGCTGTCGCACTGCTATTGTCTTTCTACTGTGTCTCAAATCACACGTGTTCGAAGGTTTAAAATACTATTCATGCTGAAATCCCGCTATCTCTTTCATTTTCTACCACATTCATAGGTAAGAGAGGAACACTCGGACCTACAAGATTGCTTTTCGAGTGCCATTTACCCAGTGTTCGCCCAAATGTGGGTCTTTTATTAACTGGCCTTTTATTTTACATTTATCCGTATGAGCCACCTTATCGATTTGGATTTCGAAGTCGTTTTCGAGTGGCTTTAATGGTAATGATAGAATGAAGTGTTATTTTGGGCTATTGGGAGTTAATAAGGGTTTAAGTGTAAGGGTTGAGAGAATGTGAAGAATTGGTGTTCATGTGTAAAAGACTGGTTTTTATTTTGATGTGAAGTTTGTTAAAAATTTAGATTCTGATAGGAATTATCAATTTTTTTTTAAATGTTAATCCTTTGAACACACGTGATTCGAGACACAATAGAAAGACAATAGGTGCCCGACAGCCGGCTGTCGGTTGGTCGTCGAAAGGTTAAGTTTCAGTACAAATAAAAATGTTATCAGCCCTTTAATACTGCGAAATGGAATTGTTTATTATGCAAGTAGGATATTCAATAGCTCTTAGACGTAATTTTTTTTTAAACTAGTTTCTGCATTTTATGACTGAGTAACTCTGAGAAGAAATTCGTAACTCTGAATGTGGAGCGAATATCTCTTCTCGGACAGATAAACCACAGGCATCGATTGCTCCAGGCAGATTAATATGTAGGAAAATATGCGATATTGAACATATTAACTGAAAGTCCGAGTTTCTTCACAATGTTTTCAATCTCCAACGTCCAAAAATTTCACAGTGATAATAGGGATGTTGACTACATCAAAAGAATGACATTCTGTTTAGTCCGTCTGTTAGACAGTCCAAAAACACTGGACACATATTTTTTCCTTGATCAAATTAATAACAAAATACAAAGATAAAGAGCATCAAAGTTCCGGAGAGGGGGCTTGTGACGTCACTTCTCAGTAAATATTATACAAAGGCGTGAAGTTTTACGAAACTTCAACGCACTGTATTGTCGTCATTTTCTGTTTACGAGAAAAAAAAAATACGTGTCCCAAATTTTTTGATTATCTAACTGACGGACTAATTACTTTTTTTTTGTCGTCTGGCCTATAAATTGTCCTATATTAACAATCTACAATGTGTAACTGAATTAATGCACTTTGAGAAAATAGTCTGTTCAGAATCGTTTACTGAATCGATTTTTGTAATTTTTAATATAGGTAATATTTTATCCCAAAAATAATTAAAACTACGTAAACTGCTGTCACACTTCCGCTGTACAGTCAAAACAAACTAAACTGGATGAAATACCTACTACGCTAGACCCTTATGCAAGTGCGACTGTGTGCATGCGTAGATTTGTAATGTGACTATAATTTTCTCCCACAATCTCTACAACTAATTTATAAAAAAACAGTGTTTTAAACATAATAATAAAAATTCTGTGTATGTATTATGATTATAACATAATATTCTAATTAGGGTGTCTGGTGGTGTGCGTTTATTCCGGGACATGTTGTATATCCACATTTATGAGTAGCAAGAGTCAATAGTTAAACTTTGAGATCGCGGGTGATAAAAATCCTGAAAGTGTTTGTTTCAACTCTTCCTCAGTTTGGGAAAGTTGATATTCAGAGCCAAAATAATTGACAATCATACTCACCCGTTCGGAAAGCGACAGCTGCTTTGTCAACATCATTTCCCCAGCAATTTTCTAACCATGTTGGGGTCAGCTTCCAGTCTTACGGATACATATAGGGTGACTTGCAATTAGTGTACGATACTTAAACACGTGATTGTGCTCATGATAACCAACAACTTTTACTAAGGCAACAAACCTGAAATCGCGTAAACAAATCAGCTGTTCAGTATATTTTTGTTTACCCAATGTACTGAGCAGCTGATATTTTTTTCGCGATTTCGGCATTCCACCCATAATAAAAAATGTTTGTTATCATGAGTACAATCACGTGTTCCAGTCTCGTACACTAATTTCCAGTCACCCTATATAGTTTAAAATTTGATCCTGTCCATTTCTTATACTACAATCTCTTCATAATACCCAGCAAACATTGCTTACATGTGTGTGTGTGCCCCGATCATCAATACGGCATTACACAAGCAATACAAAATACCAATAACGATAATACTTTTCCTCCCCAAAGATTCAATATCGCCGTCAACTTATCAGGGAACAGATTACATTAAATTCAAGTCCTTATTGAAGAGACGATAGCACTCAAAGTTAATTTATCCTGTAATGAATCCGAGCCCTTTGTTTGAGAAAACACGCTTTAGTCATAGTGTCGTTTTCTTCAGGGTCTTGGAATGCGTTGATTTCCCGGGTTTGAGACTTGTAGCTGTGTTCTACTGTTTCGCCAGCGTATAGCTACGTTTTTATCAATCCCGTCACAACAAAGGGTGAAATAAGTAGGTAAGTATATAAGATGATGTTGTAAGATCGTTATGTGTGTGTCTGTTTATTTGTAAGTCTGTGGCACCGGGGCTCTTAGGGTCAATTTATACGGGCGCAGAGTCGACGCGCATCGTAGCGTCAAATTTTTTACAACTAAAGCGAAGCCGCACGAATACGCGCGCGTTTTCTGGCGAATACGCGCGCACTATTTTACGTGTAGTAATGGGCATCAACAGCTATTGAATCACTTGTCAGTTGACTCTCGTAACTGAAACGTGTGTAAAATGTTTGACATTGATCTTGCTATGATATGACTTCGGAAGTTGAAGAAGAAGAAAACGAAGAAAAAGAAAGCGGAATTATAGTGTTCTTTTTTTGTGTGACGCGTAGGTTCGCTAGTGTGGGCGCATGTATACGCGACAATGCGCGCGCACCAATCAGCGTTGTTCATGCGCAGACGCGCGAATTCGAAAGAATGCGCGCGACTTTTTAAAATCCTAAGAGTAATGTGTGCGTTACGCTGTGGAGTTAAGGTTGAATTTGTTATGTTCAGTTTTGGATAGACGCTTCGATGCGCTTCGACTCTGCGCTAGTATAAATTGACCCTTAAACGGATGTGGATGCAATTTTACATATTAAAAGTGGGTTATTGAGCGATGATTATAGACACGTTTAATCAAAATCGGTTAGATCAGATGGTTTACTTTTAACCTTATACCAGTTACTCCTTCAAACACACGTGATTTGAGACACAATAGTTAGACAATAGCAGCGCGACAGCCGGCTTTCGGTTGGTCGTTGAAAGGTTAAGATATGTTGTTGAAAATTAACCCACAAATACTAAAATTCGTAATCAATCAAAGTTAGGGCTAAGTGCCAAAATAATTATCCAAATTACATAAGTTTACGTACATCGTATATCGAAGAAACTTGGTACGAGTGTAATGTGAGTTAACTGCGTGGGATTAATAATTCGCCCGCTCCGGTCGAAACAGGAATTTCACAGTTATTAATATTTTTGAGTGGTGTTTCAGACTTTTGTACACTCAGAATAAACAATCTTTTAATAATCAGCGTACAAAATAATAATAATAATACCAGCCTATAACTGTCCCACGTCCAAGACCTCTTCTCATACAGAGAAGGCACAAGCATTGAGCGTACAAAAAAATATCTTTATTTATTAACTTTATATTGTACCGAGATAATGACCAGGTTTTTCATTCTAATCGTACAAAATTAGCTTAAAAAGTATCAACAGAAACACCACTTCAAAATAATAAAATTCCACTTTCGACCGGACCGGCCGAAACTTACAAATCCGAGTGGAAGGCGAGTGTAAACTCGTTATTACGACTACTAACCACAAACTACAAAGTAGGTAATTGATTTCTAGATTGTTCTTGCACTGTAGTAGTTTAACTACCCCCGTGGCATACTAGTGTGCTCACCTATTTCTCATTTATGTGTCCGGTCGTAATCGTGAATTAGTTTTACACGCCATTAGTTCAAATGGCTAGCTTTTTTGCAGCTTTTTTTGTTGTTAGTGATGTTGGATTATAATGATATTATTTGATTAATGGTGGTAATATAGTGGGGTTTTTAAGGCTTTATTTCATTTTTTTTATTTTTTTTTCAAAATTGTATTAGTTGTCCCCAGCGGTTTCACCCGCGTTTTGTTTGTCTTTGATTATTGCTCCGTTCCCGTATGTCATAGCGTAATGAGTATTCTATGTGTTATTATTGTTAACTGTAATAAACATCCATTATCTGGGTGTCCCACGGCTATGCCACATGGAGGGAAAGTACCTTAAATATTGTATATAGTACATTTTACTGAAAGAAGACATTATTTGAATTTTAAAAACATTTTAAACTTTACTCATAGATATTTAAATAAATACATAGTTGAACCGGGAATCGAACCTGTTACCCAAAAAAATTAATCAGCCTGTAGTTTTATCCTACCGATCGAAAGACTTCATCACAAGGATTATTTTTTGCTAAATAACATAGTGTCAAAAATAAAAGGAAGACCATTAATTTTTTAACACAGACACACACTTAACAATTTTAACAAGGCTACAGCAGCAACTCAAATCATTACTCCTAACGAGAGTAATCTCCTATCATAACAATATGCAAATACAAGACAAAACAAAAGAGAAGCGCTCAAAGAGAAAGTCAGCCATCTTGCACTGGCCTGCACAAAATAAATAATTGCCGTGCTATTTAGCGCTGTAGCTCACAAAGGGAATATAAACATGAATATGGAAGTGCCTAGATCATCCCGGGAACCTGATCCCGGGAACCTGATCCCGGGAACCTTATCCCGGTAACAGCACTATGAGAATTAATTGAAAACGAACATTACCGTTCAATGGAATAACAGAGCATTGTAAATATTAATTTGAAACCTTTGATCGTTCGCTGATTGTTTTAGATTATACCTCCATTTGGGGGGAAGAAGGGGGGTGTTCATTACAAAACGATTGCTAGGTACGTTTAGAGGTATTGATGAAATGATAATAGGGGTGTTGGAGATGTAAAAGAGATGGTACACGAGTTTCCTTTTAAAAATAAAATAAAATCAAAAAGCTTTATTGTCACAAAGATATTTTACAAGTTGATTTTGGTAAACAGTAGGTACAATTCAGGCCCGTAACGACTGACAAAGTTCTACGAATGACAACCGGGAGCAACGGCTTTACGTGCTTTCCGAGGCACGGGATGTCAGTGATGTCCAAGATAAACTTTAAAAAGTACATATGAATTGAAAAAGTCACATTGGTACTTGCCCGGATTCGAACCCACAACCTCTTACACGAGAGATTATCCACTGGGCCATCACGACATTAGCTAAGTTTAAGTACGTGCTAAGTAAAGTTTATCAAACTCCGTCGGAAGGCGAGATAAATAGACGTTACTTTGGCTAAGCACTATACCTGTTCCAGTTACACAACTTTCAAACGTCAAGTGCACGATAGAGACGGAACATAGCTCAGCCAAAGTGCGTGCTTAGTAACGTCTATTTATCTTGCCATTAGTTTACTTAGCTAATGAATGGTATAAGCAACCTTTGCTAATCTCATCTTTTTCTTTTAAAAAGACAGAGAGAACTACATCTACTTCTATTTTTCCTCAAGCTGAGAGGCAACACATGACTGCCCGTATCGACTGTCAAAGTTCTACGAATGACAACCGGGACCAACGGCTTTACGTGCTTTCCGAGGCACGGGATGTCAGTGATGTCCAAAATAAACTTTAGAAAAAGTCACATTGTTACTTGCCCGGATTTGAACCCACAATCTCTTATACGAGAGGCGAGCGCCTTATCCACTGGGCCATTACGACATTAGCTAAGTTTAAGTACGTGCTAAGTAATTTTTATCAAACTCCGTCGGAAGGCGATATAAATAGACGTAACTTAGGCTAAGCACTATACCTGTCTCGGTTACACAACTTTCAAACGTCAAGTGCACGACAGAGACGGAACATAGCTCAGCCAAAGTGCGTGCTTAGTAACGTCTATTTATCTCGCCATTAGTTTGCTTAGCTAAAGAATGGTATAAGCAACATTTGCTAATCTCATCTTTTTCTTTTACACTGAAAAAAATATTCGGTCCTATCACGAACTTTTGTTGATTTTACCAAACTTCTTAAGTTGGCGTTACCAATTTGATTAGATTGCACCTATGTTTTGTTAATTTTTCAAAACATCTATTTTTTTTTATAAAAATTGTTGGAGACTTAAAATTAATAATCCGTGGATCCACCTAAGACTCTCTTGGCACATCTGCAGCGGTTCTACAACTTCTTAAGCTGGCGTTGTATCAAATTTATTTGGTAGATTAAAATAAATTTGGTAACGCCAACTTAAGAAGTTTGGTAAAATCAACAAAAATTCGTGATAGTACCGAACATTTTTTTCAGTGTAAAAGAACAGAGAGAACTACATCTACTTCTATTTATCCTCAAGCTAAGAGGCAATCCATTACTTCACGCAAAAGAATTATCCCTTCAAACGCTGGCGAAGCATACTCAGGTTTATCGGAGCTCAGCTTCAATTATTCCCTTTTGATGTCAAGCCCTTGCGCCAAGAGCCAAAGGCTTCGCCGGATCCGCGTATTTAATGTGTTAAGTGCGTCGGTATTTCGGCTAAATGGATTTCGTAATAGGACGACGGGATTTTGAACTGTATGTGTGTGATTCGCTGAGTGATTTCGGAGTTGTGTTTTGATGGCACAAATTGGACCAATGAAAATGATTAGATGTTTGATTCTGTTGTTTTTGTGTTAGATGTGCTTGGTTTGGGCTGGTTTTAACAATTTGTGGCGTTTTTCTTGGTGTATTTATCTGTAATAGGTACGCATACGCATTTAGTAATTGTGTATGTATAACAGTTGCCTAGTTACCTAGTTAGTAGTTCGGTGAGTGTGCTCATGAGCTACACGAGCTCATTCCCCCGTCTCCGTTTTTCCACCGGACATCTAGACGTACGGCGGGATACCACCCTTTCTTGGTCGATATTCCTCGTATCCGCACGCAGCGTTTCTCGAATTCCTTCATTATGCGCACCGCAAAAGAATGGAATTCCCTGCCGGCGTCTGTGTTCCCAAATGCATATAACCCGGATGTATTCAAGAGACGAGTGCATAGGCATCTTTTGGGTGAGCTCGCTCCATCGTAGGCCCCGTCTATGCCCTCGGGCTAGTCTGGGACCAAGAGCAAGCCCATATGTAATAAAAAAAAAAAAAAATAACACAAGCTTTGCCTTGCTTGGGATCGGTAGCTGTGTGCGTGTTGTCCCGAGATATTTATTTATTCATTTATTAGATTACGCTTTGAATTTGTAATCTTAAACTATACTATAAAAAGACAATACCCTATGACATTACGATGCTTTAGTTTTCTTCGGCGAAAGAATTTTATAATTTGGTTAGTTCCTATAGAGATTATCTTACACAAACTAATAATACATTTCACATTCATACAATGTGCATGCATTTTCTAGGAAATTAAACAACTTATTCTGCTTCATTAAAAAATACCTAACAATAAAATTTTATTCAATTTTCCAACAGGTCGTAACCTGCTAATAACTATTTCCACTTACCCACCCTAGAAACTCCAGTTCCCATCTATAGCATCCATATTACTAATTACATTTCAGTTGAAAACCGCTTGGGAAAAACTCTGCACGCAAAACGGTGAGTGCCCTTCAAATGACTTTGATCCCGATTTGGAAGCTTTTGGTACTTAATTGCTACCAAAAGTTCCTTAGAGCTCACGAATTACTTAAATATTACGTCACTCCTTAAATCTAGGTCTTGTGTATTCATTTATATTATATATTACTTTTTGACAATCAGCTAAATGCTGGCACTGCCTAGCATCACTGTTTTAACATTTTTTATTATTTATATTTATTTGTATGTAGTTTCAGTGTGAATCTGTGAAATACATTTTGGAATATGAACTTGCTGCTTATGCTGTCGTAACCCTCGGGACCCTGCCGGGGTTGCGGAATGGTTCTAATAGTTACCTAAAGGGCAACTGAAGGAACAAGAGTGGGTTTTATAGTCAGTGAAAGACTGACGCCCCGCTTAGGGCGAAAAAAGTCATTTCAAGATTTCCCATCCCCAAAAAAACCTCGGGACGATGAATCTGAGCTGTTCTTAAGTTCAAGAAGTTAAAGACGTTATTTGACTGCTCCTGTGTTCCAAGGCGTGATATTTATTTATTGTGATAATGCTGCCAGCCTCTTGAGCACACTTTCATTTGATGCAGAGTAATTTTACGATGTCATTTTTTGGTGGTTCATAGTATTTACGTTAATTTTGTACATAAAGTAACTTTGAGTTCACTAGTCTAATTGATAATAAACAAAAAATGATATACTAATCTATCTACGTAGCAAAATTGAGGAAATTGAGAAAAACTTTTGCCCTATTATAAAATAGTAGATAATCCATACTTATATTATAAATGGGAAAGTGTGTCTGTCTGTCTGTCTGTTTGTCTTTCTTTCACGGCAAAACGGAGCGACGAATTTTCGTGATTTTTTAAGTGGAGATAGTTGAAAGGATGGAGAGTAACATAGGCTACTTTTGTCTCTTTCTAACGCGAGCGAAGCCGCGGGCAAAAGCTAGTAAGTAAATAATTCAAACTAATTACCCAGACCTCATTCTATAAACCGATGGAGCTTTTAGGTTAAAAACATCACTCAATTAACGACGAATGGAAATATAAATCGGAAGAGTACACAAAGTATTGACAAATTGTTTCCAATTGCTAAGCATTGAACTGGAAACAAGCACTCGTTTCCTTCAACTTTCATCATTTGCCGACTTTGAAGTACTATTTATTTGATATTTTGTTCCAAGAATATATTTTGATTTATTGTCATTTGATAATGTTCTATTTACTGGATTGATTCGTACAATATTTATATGTTCGTAAAAGCGTTCCAGTTCCCGTTCTTTGGTATTTTTGATAAAATTACTGTTATCACTACATAATATATAACAAGTCGCTTTTCGCTATCTGTCTGTCCTTATTAATGCTTAAATCTTTAAAAGTACGCAACGGATTTTGATGCGATTTTTTAAAGGATAGAGTAAATTAAGAGGAAGATTCATATACACCGTGTACTGTGCACCGTGTGTGTGTGTATTATAAGACGGGGAACATATTAAAGGGGCTATTCAGTATTAAGCGCTAAATTAAGGCGCGGCAGCAGCGCTGTTGCCGCGCGTTGGCGGGACCGACGACGCCCGTACTGCTGCCGCGCCTCAAGTTTTGTACGTACGTCCAGGAAACCCCTGGACGATCCTTCTCTCGCGCGTATCTCGCGCGAATGTTGCGTCCAGAAAGAGCGTACCTACGCGCGAATTCCGTATCAAAATGTTGGTACTCTATTTCCCTAACTTTCTCTTTTATACGTGCACTCGTTCTGAAATTCGCGCGAACTCTGGACGCAACAAGGCGGCCCTAGTATCTCGACTCGTGCGCATTACATGCGAATCACGCGCGAGTCGAGAGTCCGGCGAATTGCACGCGTATTACACGCAAGTTTAATTCGTGCGATGCTTGTGGACGCGATATTGGTGCCTATAGTATCTCGCCAACGCGCGAGTGAATTCGCGCGAATCGAATTGCGGCGAATTCGCCCTTTCTGGACAGGGTCTTACGCAACGCCTTAATTGAAAGAGCCCTTATAGTTTAGGTATCTGCATTGATATATCAGTCGGTCAGTTTCTTTTTGTATTTGCTCAGTATCAGGTTGTTTAGTATCAGTTTTTTTTTAAATTTCATAAATGAGTGCATGTAAAAACAATTGTATTAATACTTTATAACAAGTGTTATATTTTCTCAACATAATTATTATACATGTTTTAAACATAAAACAATCATAAACCGACCTTATGAATCGCTTTGTCTTTCTGCGAAAACCGCAAGAACATACAGTATTTATATTAGATTACTTTGTACCATATCCCTGTTTTATTTTATTTCTTTACTTAAATAATAAATACAATACAACTGCCGAACTCTTCAGTCAATACGAATTTAAGTCCTCGAGCCTAAAATAGCTTTATCTCATTATTTACAACAAACTCAATCTTCTCATTATTTGTTGTTTTAGAGACGGAAAGTTTCCAATTTATTTGTTCCTCAGAACAATTGAAAGGGTCGATTCAATAAAAGACAAAAATTGGAAATATCTACGAAACGTCACAATCCAAAGATCTGAAAGGCACTGAAACAAACATTAATTCTAGAACGGAAATTTGATTGGGGACTCCAATTTTATTAGGCAATTAAAATTCATAAAAAAACGGTTCAAAAAAGACTTTTTTTTTTCAATTTGCAAATGGAACCCTTCGTTCCAATATGCTTTTGTTTCTGATGATTCATATTTTTGGGACGAACTTGTGATAAATCTCTTTAATTTTAGAATTTTTGAGTACCCAGGTCTCTTCTTCTTAATCGTGACGCTCTTGACAGAGCGGTCGTGGTCATCGTGGTAGGTCTCCTCTTGTGACACGTTTGACGGCTCGCCTCCACGACTCCCTGACGGCTGCTCGTCTAGCGCACTCGTGCAACGGGCCTTCCATTGCCGCCTTTACTTGGTCCGTCCACCTCATGGGTGACCTTCCTCGCGCTCTGGTACCTTCCACTCTGCCCTGCACCACCAGTCGCTCCATGGACACATCTCCACGTCGAGAAACGTGCCCAAAGAAGGTGAGAATGCGAGCTTGGACGATGGAGGATAGACGCTGCTTGATGCCGAGTTCCTGGAGTATAGAGACGTTGGTGCGGTGTTCAGTCCACGATACTCCAAGCATTCTTCGCCAGCACCACATTGTACCCAGGTACTGATGTTGAAAATCAGATGACGTGAGCGAAATAGAAAATTTCGGAAACGTCTCTCTAAGAGCTCCTTTAAACGGTACTATAATTATGTGTTAAGCATTTATTTCTCTTTTATTTGCAGATAAGTATTTTCTTCTATATAATGAAAAAAAAAACATATTATGTTTTTAAAAGCAATTTTTTGCACCTTTCTTTGAATATATATCTCGATAATAATTAATTACTAAACTGTATTCCGATAATTAGATAATTGGTTAAATATTAATGTATAGCATATGTAACTTTCATTCAATAAAACTAAAACTTGGATGAGAGACCAAAGTTTGTGCCATCTTTGATATTAAATGGACTATGTAATTAAATAACAGAACCACTTCAACAATATAATTAACTATAGTATAAGTCAAGATTTTACTCCAACTTGCTTAAAAATAATATTAAAATTTCTTCTTACTCCAAAAACACTTAAAACACCGACGTCCCAAACAGAAGTGTAGCTTCAAAGAAGAACAAATGAAAAGAGTTTTAACAAAGGATCTAAATCCGAAATTTTCAGAATATATAGGTGGCTCGATTTAATCTCCATCCATTGTTGTGGATCCTCGTTAAGATTCGAGTCGGTTGGACAGAAGTAATTCACAACGTTCATTAGAGTAACGAACGTTGTAGCACAGAATAAATAAATACAGAAGGCTTGCTTCGTTCAACGAGTGAATAGAATCATTATAAAATGGGTACGTACAACCACTATGAGTAGTGACGATATTAATCTTCGACGACCAAGCGACAGCCGGCTGTGGCGCTGCTATTGTCTATCTATAGTGTCTCGAATCACGTATGTGCGAAGGTTTAAACTTTGTAATTCGTGAATACATTAGAAGTGATAATCCCCGAATATTCAAACGTCACCTAACTTAAGACGCTACCAAATCTGTTGCTATCCTTACTTTATGACTTAAAGTGACAAAGATAGCAAGAGATTTGAGAGCGTTTTAAAATTAAATGACGTTTGAGTATTCGGGGGTTATCACTTCTAATGTATTCACTAATTCGCCACTAAACGCCCGCCTCTCGTGAAAGAGGTTGTGGGTTTGAATCCGAGCAAGCACCAATGTGACTTTTTAATTCATATGGACTTTCTAAAGTTTATCTTGGATATTACTGACCTTGGAAAACACGTAAAGCCGTTGGTATCGGTTCTCAGTCTTTGTTCTCAGTTTGACACGATTAGTCGTTACGGATTGTCAGAAGCCAGAAAGTCAGACCAGTCTAACCAAGGGGTATCGTGTCGCCCAGTTACCGAATTGTGGAGGTCTGATAGGCCGTCGCTTACGCAAAACACTGGTATCCAGCTGAATCTGGTTAGACTGAAAGCCGACACCAACATATTTAGGAAAAGACTAGGCAGTTGATGATGAAAAGAACTCGCGTCACGTCTTTGTATAGTATACCGCAAAAAGCTATATTATCGCTCGCCGTAAAGTGTGAGCCTTCTGTACTATGTTACTCTGTGGCACTGTGTACACTTTATCTGTTGAATGGAAATTATTCAGTCGCGTTACAGTGGTATTTCTGTTAGTTTGAGCTTAAATGGAAGCTTCTGAATGTGTTGAAGCATTGTTACGAATGAAATATTTAACCGTCAGGAATTATGTAGCTTTTAATTTTACAGCGAACCATGGCGAACTCTTTATTTGTGTTTTAAGTTCTAATAGTTACCGCGGCCCCAGAACATTAAGGGCAACCGAAGGGACAAGGGTGGGTTTTAGTTAGTAAAAGACTGACGTTTCCTACCGCCCAGGGAGGGGCGGGAGAAGTCATTTAATGAAAGCCATTCTCAAAAAAAGCATAATTATTTTAAAAGAAATTTTAAGTGACATGTAGACAGACAAGCGGACAACAAAGCGATCTATCTTTAAAGGGTTTATTTTACCATTTTATGTACAGAACCTTACAAAAATCATATAGTAAGCTTTAATTTTTACATTTTTTTTGAGTCCTCTCAACACGTATACGAATCAGTTCACGAAATTACATAATATATGTAACATCAACCTGAGATAGTATTGAATGCAAATTTCCCTCTGTATCCAACTACATCTAAATTGAAATAATTCTCCGGAATTCACGTAAAGTCTCAGAATTACTCCATATTCTAACTTGGTCGTTATTGAATCAGGTTGTGTATAAGTTGTGTTAAATCTCTTTCAAATGTTTGTGTAATTTACAGTGTTAACTCCTAAAGGTAACCTCTGGGGTACATTTAGGGTTTTGATTCTATTTCAACGTATTTAGTGTTCATATTGTTCGTTACTATGTTCAGTTTTAGTTATTCTAAAATCTGTATTTGAAGCTTTGCAATGGAGTTAATTCATGCGGTTTGTATGAAATAAATTGAATACTATATTTGTTAGTAAAGTAACTCTGTATGACACGCCTTCACGGTTAAAATAGTGAAACAATTTAAATGTTTAGTATGGAATAAGTTTAAGGATATTATGCTATTTTTTAATTGTGTGCATCGCGTTATAAATCAACATTTAAAAGTTAATGCCATAATAATTACAAATATAATTTGCATGTTTTTTTATTCTTTCTAGTTAAAAAGACCAGTCTTATTAATTTAGAGTATTATTGTCTCCTTGCAAGGCAAAAGGCTCTTCTGATACAGAGAAGGCAGAAGCTATGATCACCGCGCTTGCTTAAAGCTGATAGACGATTTTGGACGTCATTATAAGATCAGGTTTCTTCAAGATGTTTTCCTTCACCAATGACTGTGATGTATAAGGATAAACTTTAAAAAGACACCCTTGTATCTGCTTTTAATGAAACCCACTGGAATATTACAATATTTTCAGTTTTTAGTTATGAAACACCAAACGTCCAACATGCTTTTAAAAACAACAGTTTTTTTTTAATTATATTTAAACTAGCGAGCCGCCCTACCTTCGCATAAGTGTTAAAAATTTTTGAATTTTCCTCTACTGTAATATGCACGTTTAATTCGTACAAACGTTCCTCTAGAGTATCTATTAATAAAACGGATTACAACCGCATCAAACCTTAGCTTTTTTTATTGAGGATGGGAAATCATCAAATGACTCTCCCACCCTGGGCAGGGAGTGTCAGACTCTTCCTGACTAAAACCCACCCTTGTTCCTTCGGTTGCCCTTTATGTTCCGGGACCGCGGTAACTATCAAAACTATTTGGCAACCCCGAAAACTCCGCTGATTCCGGAATCTAGGAAAAACCGTTGCTTAGAATTAAAGATCTAAGCATAAATAGGGACAGACAGACAGCGAGAAACGATTTTGTTTTAGACTATGTAGTGATGATGATGTTTTAACAACTATTTATGTTTCGTATTATATATTTGAATAGCTAACCCTGTCAGATTATAAATAAGTGATGCATGAACAGCGTGACAGTTTATAATGAAAGACTTGTCAGTTAATGACAGTAATGCATTAATGTTATGGATTCCTATGTCCAATGATGTTTAATATATTAAATATTCTAATAATTCTCTAACAAAAAAATTACTAAATTATAGTTCATGTTACATATATAAATTTCTGAGTATAGTTAAGACAGATGTTTAACTAAGTTTGAAAACAGACGGCGCTGAGTGGTTGGTGCGTGTACGCCGATGACTTTAGTTATTTTGGTAAAATATATGTAGTTATTATCCTGGACGTTATAGACCTAATCATTGAAGAAAACATTGTAAGGGAACTTGCACTTATCTACACCTATTACCTTTCGACGACCAAGTGACAGCCGACTATCGCGCTGTTATTGTCTTTCATGCATTAAATAAGTAGATTCTAAAGAAAAAAAATATTTCCAATCAGACATTACCAATTTTGGTTTCTATTTGAAAATTCGAAATATCCACATTTTGCTTGTTACTTTCTCCATAATTAGCTGCTTATAGCAAATAAATGACCAAAATTATTTTAAACATGTCCCGTCCCAAATTCCGTCCCCTGTATTTCCAAACTAGAGGAGATTTAGGTCGGGTACACTGCTCTAAATCGCAATTTATAATTAATTCATGCCCTACCGACCTCAGGGGCTACACGTCGTTATAGGGGGCCCCAGGAATTCTTGTTAGCTTTTAATTTATATTAAGTGACCCACCAAATGCGTTTTCATTACATCCTGATATTGCCGACATTTTAAATCTATTTGCCTGATCCTGAAAGATTCTATTTAATATGTTGCGGTAATGAAAAGTAAATAGCATGACATTGTGGAAATGGAGAAAATGCGACAGAGTGACGATCCGGATTGAGTATTTATTTTCGATTTCGAGGGATCTTGAATCCTAATGATGTTGGGGAAATGTCAAGTGCTGCCGTCTGATAACGGTTTAATTCGGGAAATTTCGAATCGTTACTTATTTATAAGGAGAAAAAAATAACCTAAAGAAAAGTTTTTGGGTTGCTAGCCTTTTTTTTACAAATTCTCATACCCCTTTTTACCCTGACGAAAACTAAGTAGTTTTTGTGCAAATAATTTTTGTGATAATTGTGCTAATTTCATGTCACAAATTTCAGTAGCTTCAAGCCTGTGTCTTTGTAAATATGAAATTACTAGCTTCTGCCCGCGGCTTCGCTCGCGTTAGAAAGAGACAAAAAGTAGCCTATGTTACTCTCCATCCCTTTAACTATCTCCACTTAAAAAATCACGTCAATCCGTCGCTCCGTTTTGCCGTGAAAGAAAGACAAACAGACAGACAGACAGACAGACAGACACACTTTCCCATTTATAATATTAGTATGGATAACAATTACAATAACATCAGACTGACTGTCTGTCGTAGACCAAAGATGGCCTACTACGCCGATTGTCGATAAATAATATCAGTGAACAATTTTTGTTTACTGATATTAGTAACAATCGAAATGGAATAGTATCGGGAATATTTTTTACGATTAAATCCCCGTGAAAATTGCTCGGCTTCCTAGAAAATATACGGAAAAACGGCTATAGCCGGCTCTCGCGCGTTGTTTGAGCTGTATTACATAGGTATATTTACCCGTGTTCAACAAAAAATATTATAAAGTTGAGGAGTTTGTTTGTTTAATTGAACGCGCTAAATTCAGGTCCGAAATCGAGAAAAAAAATTGTTTGATAACCCAATGCTTCGAGGTAGGCCAAGCTTAATAACACCACGCTATGACCCACGGGAGAGCAGTAACCAAGAACTTAGCATAACAATAATAGCCTGAAATTTGCTGAGCTGGACACCCATTTGGTGCAAAACATGCTTGGTTATAGGTCATTTTGAATTGTTTTTTTTTTATTTTATGTATTTGCACCAAATAAATGTTTTTATCTATACAAGGTGTATTTTTGGTATTGCTCAACCTGCTAGGAGATGATTCTACCCATGATTACAAACAACTTTTATTACGGAACCAACTCAAAAATCGCGAAAAAAATATCAGCTGTCACTAACAAAAGTTCAATGCCCTCCCGACCATAATGTATAAAACAGCTGATATTTTTTCGAGATTTCAGAGTTGGTTTCATAATAAAAGTTGTTTGTTTTGATAGGCAGAATCATCTCCTAGCGGGTTGTGCATTACCAAAAATACACCTTGTATATAACCGCAAGAGACAGCTAGTTTCAATATAATTTTAACATTTAACTCACAAAATAGGCAAATAACAACCTACGCATCTAAAATGCACTACAATTTCAACATATTTGTGTCACAGATATATGCTTAGACATTTATTGTGAAGCGCAATGCAGAGTTTGAACTAGTCTAACACGGTCTGATAATTTAGCACTCAAGTGTATGCGCTTGAATGCATTGCTTCAGGTTTGTATGTCTCAATTTATTTTAGATATAATATTTATCTATACTAATATTATAAAGAGTTTGTAAGGATGTAGGAGCAAATCTCTGGATCTACTGAAACGATTTTGAACATTCTGTTATCAATTTTTACATATCGACGAAAAAAAAGTAATTGGTCCTTACTTTTTTTTCGTCGTCTCGCCTATTATACATAATTATTATATAAATGATCACTTTGAAAAATTTTGGACACGTATTTTTTCTTTATTCTCGTAAACGAAAAATGACGACGATACATACGTTGAAGTTGTGCGTGACGTCACGATCAGATACAATTATTGCATTACGGCGGCGTCAAAAGCCCCGGCACTATGCCCCCACTCCAGAACTTTGTTGCTCTTTATCTTTGTATTTTTTTATTATTTTGATGAAGCAAAAAATACGTGTCCCGTATTTTTGGCCGATCTACAAGACGGACTAAACAGAATGCAATTTTTTTTATGTTGTCCTCATCCCTATTGTATAATTGCAGAGAGAGTTTTTTGGCTATTCTTCTCCATATAAAACAACTTTTTGGAATGAGTGACTAAAATCTTCTATTTTTATATTACTTATAAAAAGTAATTTGATAAAGTCACATTATTACTGGGCCACAACGACATTGGCGATGTTAGAATTAAAATAATCTCAACATGAAAGGTTTTTCAGCAGTTTTCAGAAAAATTACTATCACAGTTTTTAAGCAAGAAAAAGAGAAAAGTAACTCACAAAATATGAATTCCAGAAAAATATATTGTATATTCTGCTATTTTCCTTGAAAAATTGTCTATGTAACCATTCTGTTTTATGTACAGAAGATAAAATAAACAGTAGTAGCTTATCAACATAAAACCCTTTGGTAGAAAACTCCAAGAAAAATATCTCAACAAACATGCATCTTTTATGTTTAGAACTTCACTACTCTTTGAGCACAACGAAAGCTGCTTCACTTACATTATAGAAATTGCGATGCATTACACTGATAAAAGATTAGTAGGAACTAGCTTTTGCCCGCGGCTTCGCTCGCGTTAGAAACAGACAAAAAGTAGCCCATGTCACTCTTCATCCTTTCAACTATCTCAACTTAAAAAAACACAAGCAGACAGACACGCATACACACACATACTTTCCAATTTATAATATTAGTATGGATTGTCACTACGAACAAAGATATATCTTTGCAAGTAGCGACAACTCTTACCCTGTCAATAATAGATGTCATAAATGTCAAGAGTCATTATACTACTACGCGACTTGACCCTTATGATCACTGATGATTTTGTTGTTTAATCTGTGGTACGGTTGTGGTTCACTCAACGGCCTGTGGACGATAAACCATAAAGGCGCACAGATAAAATAGTAGTTACAAATCTATCTAAAAGTTTTATAAATTCTCTAGCAGTAGGAGAGTACCAACTTAGTTGAAGATTTTATAAAGTACAAGTGTACATAAAAAATTAAAAAACCCCACCTCCGAAGTAATTATTATTGCGACTGTATGTTAACAAAAGAGTTGATAGCATCAAAACGGCTGGACAGATTTTAATGAGAAATATCTAAGAACCATCGCTGGATAACCTGCTTTCAAATAAAAAAACGGTTCATCCGTTTAAGAGCTTCGATGCCACAGACTCATTTTTTTTTTTGGGGAGTGGGAAATCATCAAATGTCTGCTCCCGTCCTGGGTGCGGCGGGAGGGCGTGTCAGACTTTTACTGACTAAAACCCACTCATGTTCCTTCGGTTGCCCTTTATGTTCCGGGGTCACGGTAACTATTATAAACATTCCGCAACCCCGGCAATGCCAGACTCTCACATAGCGATATAACTTATATCCCCCTTTTGGCATCAGAAGTTAAAAATAGTATACATTTATTGGAATTACAGGTTAAAAGCCTGTGCTTATACTATGTATCATCAAAAATACTAGCCAGAAATCCGTATTTCCGTTACAAAGATAAAGAAAAAGAGGCCAGAAAATAGAGGTCACTCACGATATTGTGCAATTTTCTATACATTGCAACGTTTTTGTACAGTCACGAGCATAAACATGTATACATTACGCAAAAATTTGAATCGTTTTCCTCTTAAATTAGCCATAACTTTCAGTTAAAACTTATTTTATAGTAATTATATCAAAGACTACTATAAAATGTAGTATAAAACGAAATATTATTATAGTTATTCTAATTGAAAATTGATTTTAATTTTAGCGTGGTGTATACATGTTTATACACGACTGTACACATCGTAATTTTGGTAGCACATGCCCGTCAGCATTTCAAATGTAAATTCGTACGAAATTATTACTTTTGCTATACATTCATTTAAATGATTGCTCATACTACATGTTGGTAATCGTTATGCTAATTCTAATTGCTAAAAAGTTTACCTGCAGTGCATTTAATCATAGAGACTGCATAATGTGATGTATGGGCTTTTTTGTTTTATTTTTTGGTTGTTGGCACGTCATTTCTGGCCTATTTTACTAGCCTATTGTTGTCCTACTGCAGGTAAAGCCTCTTCTTAGAAAAAAGAGCACAATTAGCATTGATCACCAAGCGTGGATACATTATATAAATAACCACGCTTGCTTTAGGCAGTTTGGTGATTTTGGATATAATATGTATATTAAATAATAATATAAGCTCTGGTTTCCTCATGTTTTTCTCCATCGTTGTCTTAAATTAAACCTTCGAACACGTGATTCGAGACACAATAGAAAGACAATAGCAGCGCGACAGCCGGCTGTCGCTTGGTCATAGAAAGGTTAAAAATAGAGTGTTCGTGACATTAATTTCCCAAACCCATATTATAAACGCGAAAGTAACTCTGTCTGTCTTTCTGCCTTGCTTTCACGCCAAAACTACTAAACCGATTTAAATGAAATTTGGTACAGAGATAGTCCATAGCCTGAGAAAAGACACAGGATAGTTTTTATCCCAAATATTCGGCGGGAAAGGGAACTACGCGGGTATAGCCGCTGGACAGTTAGTGTGTCTTATTCTTCAAATAAACAAACAAACGAGAAAGTTTTCAAAAATAACTTCAGCTTTAGTTAGCCACCGTAAAATTAATATTTACTACTTGAGTACCTACCAGAAGCCTATTTCCTGGTTATACCTACGACGAATATAGACAGGATTATACGACAAAACGTACCGATCACTCTGACATCTGCTCACGATCTTTGATTCGTTGCCTGATAATAATACCAGCCTATACTGCCCCACTGCAGGCCTCTCATACAGAGAAGGCACGAGCATTGATCACTGCGCTTGCTCAAGGCGAATTTGCGATTACGGGCTTATCCATACTTCCATTTTATCCGTACTAATATTATAAATGCGAAAGTAACTCTGTCTGTCTGTCTGCTTCTTCTTCACACCTAAACCACTGAACCGATTTGAATAAAATTTGGTACAGATATAGTCTGGGACTCAAGAATGGACATAGGATAGTTTTCATGCCGACGAAGTCGCGGGCAAAAGCTTGTATTCATCATAAGTCTAAGTTTGACGATACTTTTTTCAGCGATGTGAGGTCCAAGATAAACTTTAAAAAGTACATGAGCGATGTCTATGATGTCCAAAATAAACTTTAGAAGGTATTTACATTTGAATTAAATAAAAACAATTTTATTACATTTAACGTCAATGCTCTCAGATATTATGCTTATTTAGTTTTGTTTGTAGGGTCGGTAAATAATCACGAATAACTGCCTTAAAATATACAATAATAGTACCTAAGTCATCAAGATAAAAATTTAAACAATACCTTCAATTTTGTTGACAAAAAACCACACCAACTTCTAAATCCAAATCACCAACTTAATAGAACTCCACGAACTCCACAAAAAAAAAACAATCACAGAACAAAACAATACTATGGCACTTTAAAACAACGCCGTTCGATTATTCGAAATTCAAAAATCAAACGTATCGGCGCGAAACAGTTCGTGCTAAGTCGCGCTCGGGTCGTTCGTATACTGAATCGCGATAACCGATTGCAGCGCTAGTGACGCGAGGCTGGCTTATCGATGATGCAACTTTATGATGTAGTTAAAATTGCATGGAGTTTAATTTTCAATGCTTGTGGTTTACGCATGTATGAAATTTCGAGGCGGTTATTATATAATAATTATGTATTACCTATTTGCTTCAGTATAGCGTCATTGTATTTATTAGGTCGTCATTGACATGTTTAAAAATCGAGGTAACCTTTCAACGACCAAGTGACAGCCGGCAGTCACGCTGCTATTGTCTAATGTGTTTTGAATCAGGCGTATTTAAAGGTTTAGGCACTTTAAGACGAACTTAAAAAATTTAGTCTTGTTGTTGGTCTTGTAATGACACCCAGAAACAAAACATGGAAATATTTATCCTGTTTTATAACTAATTAATAAATTAATATGAATCTTGCATCTCTGCGGCTCTAGGAAACTTTGCCAACCCTTCTAATATCCTTCTTTCTAATAATATTTTAAATGTGAAAGTTTGTGATTATAGCTAGATGAATGTGTGAAAAGTACTACAAAAAATGCTTACAGTATGTTGAAACTATAGTAATATAGCTTTTACATACATCAGAATACCTAACACACATAGGTTATATAACATTATATAACATCACGCTTTGACCTAACAGAACAGAACAGTGACAGCTTGTAATAGATTAAATAAAAAAGTGACAAATCACTCATAACTTTTTTTATGCATGAGAAATCATCAAATGACTTTTCCCGCCCTGGGCGGGGCGTTAGGAAGAGTCAGACTTTTACTGATTAAAACCAACCCTTGTTCCTTCGGTTGCCCTTTACGTTCCGGGGCGCGGTAACTATTAGAACTATTCCGCAAGCATTGACCCTAGTGGGCCCCGTCATGAGTCATAACTAAATTTTTTTTCAAAGTCAGTTGTTTCATGCAAGTCACATGTAATGAAGTTTTATCAACAATGTGCATAGGTACAAAATGCCGTAAATAGTGAGTAAGTGTGAAATCGCGAGTCATACGCACGTTTAGTTTTTCAAAAGAAATTGCGCGAGTAGTGACGTGCCTTCTTTTATCGATATCAATTATATAATTTTTAAATACGCAGTGCTTTTAACGTTGGTATAATGTAGTTAGAATTTTGTGTCGTGATGGCTCAGTGGAAAGGCGCCCGCCTCTCGTGTGGGTTCGAATCCGGGCAAGTACCAATGTGACTTTTTCAATTCATATGTACTTTCTAAAGTTTATCTTAGATATCACTGACATCCCGTGCCTCGGAAAGCACGTAAAGCCGTTGGTCCCGGTTGTCATTCGTAGAACTTTGACAGTCGTTACTGGTTAGCCAGAAACTATGACCAGACTAACCAAGAGGTATCGTGTCGCCCAGTTACTGGGTTGTGGAGGTCAGGTAGGCAGTCGCTCCACGTAAAACACCGGTATCCAGCTGAATCCGGTTAGGCTGGCAGCCGACCCCAACACGATTGGGAAAAGGCTAGGGAGATGATGATGATAAATGTAGTTAGAATTTTGTGTCTGTAACAACAAATCTTAGTGTCTTTATCCTTGCATTATGTATATTAAACAAAGTTCTTTGTACCTGTCTGTCTGACAATTCTTGATTAAGTGAATAACTACTGATTTACCAATAGCCAGTAAATCATAAGGAAGGTTTTGGAGCATAACGAGAATTTAAAAGTAATGTGTCGTAAACGCTCAGTTGAGGGAAGTCCGGGTCGCTAGTAAAATCAATAGAATCCATCTATTTTTAACCCCTTCTAAAAATATTAATAAGAAAACTTTAATCAGAAACAAGACAAGAGGTTTATTAATTTTAGACATCGAAAAACAGAAATAGATATTATTTGAATATCTTTAGCTCAATATTCTAAAAATAAACTCAAAATATTCAGAAAAAAATACAAACTATCACATATTAAATGCGGATTACATAAGTAGAAATTATTATGATACAAAATGTTCGAAAATTATGTTTAATTATAGTTGCATTCACTTCACATAATGCTGCACATAATTATACAGATTTATTTTAATTATGTTAATTAATACTTTCCGGTAAAATATATTTGATAGACGTTGATTGAGTATATAATTATTTAAAATCGTGTTTATTTATTTGCTTAATATTTTATTTCTGCCGAATATTTTTAAAGTCTGATTTTATTGTGATTTAAAACGTTTTATAGGAGAACAAGAATACTACGAAAACATTGTGTTCAATAAATATTTTTTAAAAACAGCTTTAACTATGTTTTTTTTGAAACCATATAAAAAAATATTGAAAGTAAATTGATATAATCACTCCATTTAATTTATTTATTCTCGAATACATTAACAGTGACCAATTATCCAAGTTCAAGATTAATTAGTCTCATCACACTCGTAGATCAAATGTCAACCCACATAGAAATAAAATTGTAATTTGTGATAACGCGTCTATTATTAATGTTTATAAGAATGATAAAGTTCTTTGACATTACGTTTCCAAAATAGTATTTTTTTTTATAAGAAGCACCGTTTTTGACTAATTATATATTATAAATTATGATTTTGATAGTAAAGTACTAGAAAATAAATGATATTATAAACATGTATGATAAATTAATACATATTATACTAATATTTTAAATTAATGACCTCGAATATGAACATATTAATGGAATTTCGTTACTTTTTCACGCAATTGCTACCTTATTTGTAACCTTCACCACTAACCAATATAATATAATAAATATCATGTGTTAAATTTTCATATAAAGGCTTCCCCACACAATAACTTCTAGTAGCCCATTACAACACTCAGAATTAGGGAAGGGATAACCTACATATCGATTTACTCACCGATAAAATAGAATAGACATCTTTCAATTATGATTACGTTCACTCCACGTGCAAAATCGATATCACTCGTATCTTGAAGTCAATGGCCTCACAACAAATTTATTCAATTTATAGACAAACTTATCTTCATAATAATGTTGTGTTTACTTTTGATAAATGTTGATCGCTAAGTGGGTGATTGACCTATAACTGAACCAGATTGTATGGCCTCTCTGTTTCATATATGTCAAATTATTTTACAGAATTTTATAAATCGACGTTCTCCGCCGTATCTATCCGTCTGCCTGTTCGTAATAAATATAAAAGCTATTAACCGATTTTCACGTCGATTTCACCAATGAGAGAAGGAAGAGTGGTTCATGAATGGTTAAAGTGTACATGCACAGTATAATAGAGAAAACTCCAAAAAGAGATTGCATATGTGAGAAGCTGGTCAAGTCGCGGAATAAATCACGTATAAATTTAACAAAAAATATTATTTTATAGATTTACTTGTAAGTTATTTTTTTTTTTTACCCCTACATAATTGACAAAAGGCTAAAGAGATGATTAAAGACTTGTAAGCAGATGATTTTTGTTGAGGAAATAAGTGTCAGTTATATTCAGTTCACTAATAATGTTGATAATGGTTGCAAGGTTAAAAAGGTCAGACTTCTGGCTATTTGCGATAAGAAAGATGAGACACTCATCGCCATTTGTAAATGATACATCAATGTAATCGGGTAGGTACTTAACATTTTAATTGTAGCTTTATAACATGACCCAGAGAGGTTATCCAGTTGAGTGCTTTGTTAAATAATTAAAACTAAATAATAATAAAACTGTAGAGTTTTGAACTGTGCAGAAACGACAAATATGTATTATAGACTGATAATGGAAAGAGGGACACAGAAAGTAGGAGAGAGAATGAAAGAAATAAGTAGTTACTCTCTACTGGACATTAAGTGTCTCAGGCACATCATCATCTCTATAGCCGTTCCTCAGCTATGTTCGGTGCTCGGTTTTCCACCAAACCGGACTCCGCGTGATACCAGTGAAGCGGTTGCCTTTCTCCTCCACAACCTAGTAACTGGCGACACGGTACCCCTTGGTTAGACTGGTAAGACTTTTTCGCTTATTCGTGACGACTGTCAAAATTCTACGAGTGAGGTTAGTGATGTCCAAGATAAACTTGAGAAAGTCACATTGGTACTTGCCTGGATTCGAACTTACAACCTCGTACAGGAGAGGCGGGCGGCTTATCCACTAGCCCATCACGACACACTTGTACATTATCTGGAAGAGTCTTCTCATTATACATATTTTGTAATAATGCACCTGCCATAACATACTTCTACCCTGGGTTGACTAACTAAAAATTCCTTATTCATTCAATCTGCCTTTGTACTTTTGTGCCAGAGTAAATAAATAAATAAAATTATAAATATTTTGTTAATGATCCATGTCTAAAGAAACTTCGAAAACTTAGAGACAACTATAAAATTCTATAAATAAAGAACCTATAATAGTGATCACGCCTCTTCTTTACGTACTCATATTTTGAAATCGAAAAGTTCAAATACAAATATCGATATTTCCTTGTGTACTGTATAGTCACATCACTACCACTGCAGTGCATTTGTTGATTTTACGCTCGTGTACAACAATATATTTTACTATTCATAATGTATTTTATATTGTTAACATGGATATTAGTTTATTGTAAATATATTGTACCTATTCCAGCTTTCGCCCGAGGCTTCGCTTCGATTTTACCAATTTAGCGTTGGAATTTCCAAAACTCCTTTCTTAGTTATTTTTTTTAAATGGATGGGAAATCATCAAATGACTTTTCTCGTCCGGAGCGGGACGAGAGGGAGTGTGACACTTTTACTGACTAAAACCCACCTATGCTCCTTCGGTTGCCCTTTATGTTCCGGGGCCGCGGTAACTACTACAACTATTCCGCAACCCTTTCTTATTGGTTACCTACTCTTTACAAAGAACATAACCTGCAAGTTGTATGTCTCTAGGACCTGCGGTTTGGGTTGTGCGTTGATATTTCAACAGTCAGACAATCAGTCAATTTACCATTTTATATTTATAGATAGAGGACCAGCGGTTTGGACAGTGCGTTGATATATCGACAGTAAGTTTACCAATTAAAAAAACCGGCCAAGAGCGTGTCGGTCCACGCTCAATGTAGGGTTCCGTAGTTTCCCGTCCGTCACAATAAGTGTTCCTACTTATAAGTTAGAAAAAAAAGGCTATTTGTTACGTTGACATACTAAGTACGCAGAAATTATTTTGTACAACCTTTTTGTCTTTTTTGTACAAAAACTGTTCTTTCTATCAAGTTCAAAATAATTTTCCTAGAAAGTCCTTATAAAGTTCTAGTTCCCAGATTTTTTTTCATATTTTTTAAACCTACGGGTCAAAAGTTAGAGGGGGGTACGCTTTCATTTTTCCTTTTGGAGCGATTATTTCCGAAATTATTGACATTATCAAAAACTGATTTTAGTAAACCCCTTTTCATTTTTAAATGCCTATCCAACAATATATCACACGTCAGGGTTGAAATTAAAAAAAAAAACACTTCCCTCTTTACATAGTTGGGGGCTACCCTAATAAAACATTTTTTTCCAATTTTTATTTTACCACTTTGTCGGCGTGGTTGATATACGTATTGGTACCAAATTTCAGCTTTCAAGTGCTAGCGGTCACAGAGATTAAGCGAGGACGGACGGACAGACAGACAGACATGGCGAAACTATAAGGGTTCCTAGTTGTCTACGGAACCCTAAAAACCATACATTTTTATATAAAAAAAATACTGTCACTAGATGGCTTTACCTACACCCATTAGTTTTTCTGAGATGATAAGAGGAATATTACACGAATGTTTAATACACGCAATATTTAGTAAGTACATGTCCACCGTACCAAGTTCTCAAAGAACATCCAACACGATCCGCGATCTAAATTCTTTGAAACTATCACATTTCATAATGCACCTCGAAAGTAGAACATCGAGACATCGAAATAATATCGATATACTTACCCAACAATCGGTATACAACGGGATCAAGTACTCGTTTCACAACCCTAGTATGTTCACACAGTGTAGTAATATTTCTAACGTTACTCGTCCGATGTTTACCCTAGGAGTGCACCAAATGTATTCTTAATGATGTTCGATGCACGCCTCCTGAATACAAGCACTCGCGCGTTTCTCAGGTATGCGATACGGTACAGTAATCCGTTTTTAAAATTCCGAATTTGAATTTCAAACTTTTTCGAATTTGCAATTGGAATCAGAACGTTAAGTTTTTAAAACTCTAACGTGTAATATTCTTTGTGAGAAAGTATTTTAATAATGGATGACGTGTAAGTGTTTTCTTCGAGTTTGTTTCTTAAGAGCATCAGTAGTTTTGTAGCCATATGCATTTAAATGCAGTTTGGAGTTACGTCAGGCAAACTACTAGCGCTTAGCGTTGGCTTAACGATCGTAGCGTATACTTGCTGAATTCTAATTTCCTACGTTTAATGAGTTCTTTCACTTCCTAAAAGATACACAGTTAAATAAAAGTCAGATTCAATGTCCAATGAAAAAGATGAACGTAACTTCTTTTAATCATAACCGAAGCATGCAAATGACCGGTGTAGGTGTGTGAGTACGTCACCGGCACTGTCTTGCGGTGTATCATGGCGGCAGGTTGTCGGCCTTTGTGTTTCTGTGCAAGTGTAGGTAATGTAACAAATGAAATTGTAGAACCTTGTTTACACCGTATTATGTCTTTTTATGTGGGTGCTTTAAAACACTCAATGTTATAAAAAATAATTATATCTCTCTTCTATTAATCGTTTCTTCAATCTTCCCCGTTAAGACTCCTTTACGTTGCGATTTAGCGCCTAGTGTAAAGCGGCACATAGGAATTTACACACAGGGGTTTTTAACCTACATGGGTTTTAAATGTTTACGTAACTGACAGATTATTATGTCCGTTTCATCCGCTCGGCCAACTCATAGAATTTGATGATTTTTTGCCAGGAATTAGTTACAATTTGTTACTACACACACGTCTTTTCCTGAATTTGTTACAAATAAAACAAAGGCGCTATGACCAAAAATAGTTGGCCGCTAGAACCGCCACTTGCCGAAGTCGTGGCCTGTGATTACACAAAATCTACATTACGCAGATAGGCGAATGATACATCAAAAGAAAGGTAACAATTTGTTTATATTTGTTACAATAATAAAAAACATCAAAACGTAATATTTAAAAAGTTATCTTATTTTTCGTTTCCGGGTTAAGGGTGGTAGGTATCTGTCAATAAATATTAAATTAATGGAGCCTAATGTGCATGGGCAATCAGTTACTAATTTGTTACAACCAATAAACAAGAAAAACCCTATAAACAAGGTTCAATTATTTGTTGAGAGTCGATTTTAGTTGGCCGCGCGGACGGCACTATGCCTAAAATACAATGGTGTTTATTTCGTTATAAAACGTAAGTACAAGCTTAATTATGGTATTGATCGTTAGGTAACGTAACCTATTTTAAACAAATGTGGTAGAAACAACAGCGAAATTCATATTTTAAGAGATATTTACAAAACACTGTAGTATGAAAATGTAAGAAAGTAAAGTGACCATGAGTTTTGAAAATAAAATGAGACTTAACATGATTATTGGAATGTTCGATAATTATGATATGACGATTCATAAATTATTGTTAATATTTCAAAAAAGAACATTTTACCAGTAAGGTAATAAGTTACTGGATAAGTGTGGTTTATTTCGAAAGATGTAGAAAAGGATTTAGTTTGTGTAAATGAAACAAATACTAATTTTGTCTTAATTATTTTTATTATCATATTAAAAAGATTACCAATCAATTTAAATAAAATATTAACCAAAATTATTTTATTTATATATCCACCCGTTAGATAGAAAAAATGGTTTGTTCCCGTTGTCCCCGTACGCCGTGTCCCCGTCCTACGGGGACAGCGGTACTTCAATTAAATATTTGAAAATAGTTCCCGTTGTCCCCGTACGCTGTCCCCGTTAATATAGTTGAATAAAATAGGTAAAAATTATTGCCCACAGTCCCCGTTTTTTCTTTTCCCAACAAACAAAGTGTAAGTATGGACCATTGGTAGATTAGCCCTGGGACCCGGTAGATTAATATAGAGGATTTAGACCTTGTTTTCAAGTAAGATTTTATATTTAATGATATGTCCCACAGAGTTACAGGACGTTATTTTTCAATTAAAGATTGAAAACTTAAGAGAACAAAAGTACTAGGCGAGCAGTAACGTGAAGTAGTCATGTGCGAAAATTTAAAATATGTGGTGGATCACGTTTTCCATTTAAGTACCACTTCACGTTACTGCGCGCCTAATACTTTTGATTGAATTAAGTAGTCAAGTGTGAAAATTAAAAATTACTGTGAATTTGAAGTTTAGTTTAGTTTTACATTAGCCGAATGTACGTTACGGGGACAACGGGAAATAAATTTAATCACGTCCCGCTGTCCCCGTGACGGGGATATGGCATACGGGGACAACGGGAACAAACCGAAAAAATATGTCTTTGTTTTTGGGTAATCATGGTCACTCTACTCTCCTACATTTTCATACTACAGTGTTTTGTAAATATCTCTTAAAATATGAATTTTGCTGTTGTTTCTACCACATTTGTTTAAAATAGGTTACGTTACCTAGCGATCAATACCATAATTAACCTTGTACTTACGTTTTATAACGAAATAAACACCATTGTATTTTAGGCACAGTGCCGTCCGCGCGGCCAAATAAAATCGACTCTCAATAAATAATTGAAGCTATTTTATAGGGTTTTTCTTGTTTATTGGCTGTAACAAATTATTAACTGATTGTCCATGCACATTAGGCTCAATTAATTTAATATTTATTGACAGATACCTACCACCCATAACCCGGAAACGAAAAATAAGATAACTTTTTAAATATTACGTTTTGATGTTTTTTATTATTGTAACAAATATAAACAAATTGTTACCTTTCTTTTGATGTATTATTCGCCTATCTGCGTAATGTAGATTTTGTGTAATCACAGGCCACGACTTCGGCAAGTGGCGGTTCTAGCGGCCAACTATTTTTGGTCATAGCGCCTTTGTTTTATTTGTAACAAATTCAGGAAAAGACGTGTGTGTAGTAACAAATTGTAACTAATTCCTGGCAAAAATTCATCAAATTCTATGAGTTGGCCGAGCGGATGAAACGGACATAGATTATTAATGTGCAAATTTCAACTACTGCCAAGCAGATGCAAGTAATTACCGTATCAAATAATAAAAATAATATATACCTTAATAAATCCTTTACTATTTTGAATGCTAAAGTCTGTTTGTTTATAACGTTTTTACGCCTAAACCACTTAATAAATTTTATCATTAATTCTATTAGTATCATCGCTGTATGGTTTTGAAAGAGCTGTGAGAAAAGCGTTCAATAGGATAAAAATCTGAAGTGATACATCACTGCCGGGGTTGCGGAATGATTATAGTAGTTATCGTGACAACCGTGGGCAACCGAAGGAACATGAGTGGGTTTTAGTCAGTAAAAGTCTGACACGCCCCGCCCAGGACGGGAGAAGTCATTTGATGATTTCCCACACCCCAAAAAAAAGTGATACACCACTTCTGCCTCTGAGTATACCTATCAGCAGATGCACGACATAGTATCATAATATGCGAAACACTTGATTTCCCTAAGGTTACGGGAAATCAGAGCGAGCCGACTCTATGTGATTACATCAGTATCTCGTTTTCAGAAATATGGGATGAAAATTTGATGAATGCATTTCCAAAATTTTCTTATTACATTTTCTTGAGTATCTGTATTCTAGGTTTTATAAATCTTAGACTTATTTGCCCTGTGTTATCGTAATACTGAAGGTATTTTTTATTCTAATTTTGAACACAATATTAATAAAAAATATATTATTAACCTAACAACGACCAAGTAACAGCCGGCTGTCCCGCTGCTATTGTCTTTTTATTGTGTCTCGAATCACGATTAAACGAACTTAACCCTCAACAAAGGACATAAATTATTTTACCAACTTTAAAGAAGAGGTTCTCAGTTCAGTTGTATTTCTAGATCTGCGACTTTTCATACTTTCACAGCAACCAACAATAGCAAAGCTATTTTAAAATAATGAGACACAAGAGCCTCTAACTATGGGTATCATAGAGCTTAATTAGTAAGCTTAGTCAAACTAAAGCGTGCAGATCTTTCTTCTCAATAATTAAATTAATTACAGCAAACAATAGTTTGCCGTAATAATCAACTAACGAAATATGATAGTACTGGTATTATTATTCCACTTGAAAGACAGTTCTATCTGATTGTACACCGAAAAGTTATGTTACGATAACACAAGAAAATTACAAGCAAAGAATTTTTTTACTTTTTTTTTTTGGAGTGGGGAATCATCAAATGACTTCTTCCGCCTTTTTGCGGCGGGAGGGACTTTTACTGACACCCACTCATGTTACTTCGATTGCCCTTTATGTTCCAGGGTCACGGTAACTATTATAAACATTCCGCAATCCCGGCAGGCGTTGGCCCTATTGGGCCCCTTCCTGTGCTGACCCCTCGTTGAGGCCCGCGTGGAACACTAACGCGCCGTCACAAAATACACCTACTTATTATATTAGTGCCGATGATTACATAAACAAACCAGCCTCATTCCATCTAGACCTACCCTACACTCACGGTGCCAAGCGGAGTTCCAATAAATTTGTACTTGGATAAATAATGCATAAGCCATGTCGCCGTGTTAGCCCTGTTATTGGATTACTTGCCTTATAAACTCAGCGAACTATATTTATAGTTTCAGGAAATAACGGACTTTTGTAGTGATCAGTGGTTGGAGGTAGTTTGATTTCTTTGGCACATAATTTAATTTAGATAAGATCGCCCCTTTGTGCCTATTGGCCTATAGTCTATTTTTTTAAACAAACGAGTACTGAGTATATCTCTTTCACATTTCCGATATTGACAGAGATGGGAAATTAGTAGAGGCGGAGCCAACGCTTTTAACACCAATAAATAAATAAATATCCTGGGACAACTCACACACGGCCATCTGATCCCAAACTAAGCAGAGCTTGTACTATGGTAACCAGACAACTGATAAACATACTTATATAATTTTTAAATACATACATATTATAGATAAATCACACCCAGACACAGAACAAACATTCGTGCTCATCACACAAAGTTTGTCCTGGGTGGGAATCGAACCCACGACCTCCGGCTTAGCAGTCAGGGTCACTAACCACTAAACCAACAGGCCTGTCAACACTTATGCTGATTATGTGGACCAATAGAAACGACGACAACATTTTTAGTACTCGTTTGTTAAAAAAAAAACAGACTATAGTTCTGTTCTGTCTCCTGCTTGTTATGGAGGGAAGTGGAATTTTTTTTTTCATGCTAATCCCCAGTTCTTTTCTGATTATTTTCGTTGCGGAACCCAAAACAGTTGAATCGTTTCTCCGGGACTCGTCGAGCTTCATTGCTTCGGCGCTTTTCTGGCGGACTCCACTGTTGATTCTGGCTTTCAGGAGTTGCAGTGGTTGGGAATAGTGTGGCAGGATCGTTCCAAAAAAATGGCTCGGAATTTTCGAAATCTTAAAAATTTAAAATCATTACATCGGAATACTAGCCCTAATCCATCTTCTTTAACAGTGCCAAGAAAAGGTTTGATAAAATTAGCAAATGCGTGGGCAGATAATACGTAGCAAAAAAATAGTAGACTGTGAGTGGCAGTTTATTTAATAGACTACTATTATCCGGATATTCCAATTTATTATTGCCTCCAATAAAGGTTATTTTTATGTATCCGTCGCTGTAAATGTTTCCTTTTTTATTAAAAGGATATGTTGCTGAAAGCAATTTTAACCTTTCAACGACCAAGCGACAGCCAGCTGTTGTGCTGCTATTGTCTTTCTATTGTGTCTTGAATCACGTGTGTTCGAAGGTTTAATAAAGGTACTTAATTGACCTTAAAATTCAAACGCTTCTCATATAAAGTAGACACAAAAATTAATCACTGCGCTAGCCCAAGACGGATTGTCGATTTGTTTTCTATGAACATTATTTAAAAAAAAAAAATGTGCATAGTAAGTGTGTTCTTAGGTTTGACTGTTTTTCTCATTCTTATGACTCAAAACGCAACTGAAAAGTATCTGATGCTGATAATCCGCTGATGCTGATATTCGCAACAACGCCGTTTGTCGCCTTCCTTTAATGACTTTTTAACAAAATATATCATCATCATCAGCCGATAACCGTCCAGAGCTAGACAAGGCCTTCTTCAAAGACCTCCACATGCATCTGTGCACCACCCACATCCAGCGGGACCCGGTGATCTTGATGACATCATCAGTCCATCTTGCAGGGAGGCCTGCCTATGCTGCGTTTTCGAGAAACGAAACAAAATATGCCTAAACTTAAGTAAAAACCTCGTTACCGTAACCACGTACTTAAAAATCTCAATCTAAAACAGTTCTACTTGCACACAATAACCCAGTCTGGCAACACTTACGCTTCGTATAGAAACATTACAACACAGATGAAGCTAGCCAGTTCAAAACTTAATAAAACCGTAGTTTAGCGTCCCTATTAAGGGTAACTCCACGGACATAGTACACAAAGAGGTTAACTAGAGGTTTTGTTAGCTTTGTTAGTTTATAGGTTTAGCGAGTTGTTGCGGTGAGTGTAATGATGGCTTGTTAGGCCAACCCTTTTCGATCCTTGGTAGATAATGAATGATTGAAGTGTCATGATGCCCTAATGGTTAAGGCACTGCCTCACTTCAATCAGACAGTTTGTCAGTCAGTTTAAACAATGGTAACATGTCACTAAAGATTTGGGGGTAAAATTAAACGATGAACGGTTATATTTACGAGAATAATGAACTCAAAATGAAATTAATCGCGATGAATTAATGATGAAGATATACTTATTCATAAACTTAACTAACTTAGAAGTCATAGCTACACACATCAAAAGTGTCTAGGGATATTTCAATTAAACCTAAATTACTAAAATTCTATTAACTATTTGTTAAAACATGTACACATTAAAATAAACCTTGTTTAATAGACTATTTAATCTGAAAATAAACTTTTAGATAAAGTTAAATTTAAAAAAAAACTTAGAATAAGAGGAAAAACTCAAACAAAATATCAATCTTAACTTTATTTTTGAAACATCAAAACTTAAACAAAACAACATTTTTTTTTATAAAAAATCTTGAAAACTTAAAATTCATATTCCGTGGATCCACGTAAGACTCTCCTGACACATCTGCAGCGGTTCTGCATACTCAAAACAAGGGTGTCAATATCCTGTTGTGGAATACTGTCCCATAATTGCCGTTTCTGAAGCCATGAAGACCAGTTAGAGCGTTATATCCAGGCTTTGGTCATGTTATCGTGTCACGGAGGAAGTGGTGGAACGGCACCGAGGACCTCAACGCATTACAACACATGTACAGGACCGATTCATAGTAAATGCTGCACGAAGTCAACTAAATGCAGCGCCGATGCAATTGGTTCAAAGGCTACAGAGAGAGTATGGTTTGCTGGTAAGCGGTCAAACTTTGAGAAGGCGACTGCATGAAGTCAATCTACGTGCTCGTAGGCCATTTTGGGTATCAGCACTAAGGAGAGGTAATCGAGGAAGTAGATTACAATGGGCTATTGCACACGAAAACTTGAACCATTCTCAATGGTCACTTGTGCTTTTCACTGATGTATCTAGGTTTGAATTTCATCCTGATTCGCAAAGAGTACGCGTTTGGAGAAAACCTGAACGTTGGAATCGACTGCAGCACCCACAACAAGTTCATGCATATTAAGGTGGCACGATTATGGTTTGGGCAGGAATTCGTCTCGGCGGTAGAACGGACCTCGTTTGGATACAAGGCAATATGACTGCTCGAAAATACCGAGATGAGGTGCTAGAGCCTGTAATCTTGCCCCACAAACAGCAAATGGGACAAAATTTCCAGCTAATGCACGACAATGCCCGTCCACATACGGCGCGTATCGTTACAAGTTGGTTACAACAGCTTGTTATCCAAGCTTTAGACCGGCCTGCACAATCCCCTGACTCAAATCCTATTGAGCATGCCTGGAATTTGCTTCAGAGAAGAGCTCGTAAGAATTTCCCTGTTGATATTGTGCATCAAAACCAGCTTTTCTTGCATCTTAGCAGGATTTGGGACAGTACTCCACAACAGGATATTGACACCCTTGTTTTGAGTATGCAGAACCGCTCCAGATGTGTCAGGAGAGTCTTAGGTGGATCCACAAATTATAAATTTTAAGTTTTCAACAATTTTTATAAAAAAAAAATTGTTTTGTTGTTTAGGTTTTGAAATTTCAAAAATAAAGTTAAATTGAAATTTTGTTGAGTTTTTCCTCTTCTTCTAAGTTTTTTTTTTAATTTAACTTTATCTAAAAGTTTATTATCAGATTAGATAGGCAATTAAACAAGGTTTATTTTAAAGTGTAGGTGTCTTAACAAAAAGTTAATAGAATTTTAGTTATTTAGGTTTAATTAAAATATCCCTAGACACTTTTGATGTGTGTATATGTACCTTTTGTAGTATCCGTAATGGTTTTTTTATTGTTTTTAGTATGTCGTTTTTGTAAATCATACTCCATCTGAAACTACGGTTCAGAATGGGCCTATAGATTCAATCATTTTACTTATGGATGACGTTTTAGTGTGCCTTCATAAATTGTCTAATGGAAATAAAGCAATTTGTCTTCACTTTCTTTTCTTCAGATACGAGAACGACAAAAAAAATCGATTGAGGGCCGTTTCATGAAAGGGAACTATAGTGGATTTTTAAGTTTTATTTTTGTTTTAATTTTAGAAATGAATATCAATATTATAAAAAGAAATACCACTACCATCTACACATGAAAAATCTAAGTATTCCCGAAGAGCACCAAGTTTCACCAATTAAAATATTTAATGGTGTTCAAATACCTTTTTTTTTTTGGTGAGTGGGAAATCATCCAATGACTGCTCCCGTCCTGGGTGCGGCGGGAGGGCGTGTCAGACTCTTACTGACTAAAACCCACTCATGTTCCTTCGATTGCCCTTTATGTTCCAGGGTCACGGTAACTATTAAAAACATTCCGCAACCCTGGCAGGCGTTGGCCCTGTTGGGCCCTTTCCTGTGCTGACTCCTTCCCTTTGAGGCGCGCGTGGAACACTAGCGCGCCGTCTACGCGGTCCTGGTCCTAGCCGGGCGGCGAGCTACCCATCGCTCGCCATCCGCAGAACCGCGTGTTCAAATACCTCTGGTGCTCAGGTGGCCAAAAATGAATGAATGCTTCTAAAAATCACACCTAATTATTAAAACCGTATTTACCAGATTATGCCTTTGACATATCGGCTCACTTTTCATCGCACTGTTTCCCATTAATTTAACTTAATTTAAAAGCGCTTAATTATCCTGAATACGTCCACGTTGCATACGTAATGTTATTAACATGACGTTACGTTCCGCGGCCGCAATGTGACCCATCAACTGACATTTACTGTAATTCTGTCATAGTCAACTAATAACTAACAGTTTTTGGGTAATTTCATTAATTATGTAAAACAAGGGTTGAGGTTTAGGTTTTCGCTGCTCGGCTCCCGTGGGACATAGCGTAATGTTATGTAGAGTATGGTAATCTGAAGTATAAGCAACATTACTGTGAAGTTTCATTCAAATCCGTTCATTTTTTATCCAAAGAAAAACCCGTGATCAGTCTGGAGCTTTAATAAACAAAGTCTTTCTTATCACATCTGAACTAAATAAAAAAAAAAGTTTCCAGATAAATACAGTTTTGTTTTATAAAATAACAGCATAAATTCGGATTAATGCTAATCCATACTAATATTATAAATGGGAAAGTGTGTCTGTCTGTCTGTCTGTCTGTCTGTCTGTCTGTTTGTCTTTCTTTCACGGCAAAACGGAGCGACGGATTAACGTGATTTTTCAAGTGGAGATAGTTGAAGGGATGGAGAGTAACATAGGCTACTTTTTGTCTCTTTCTAACGCGAGCGAAGCCGCGGGCAGAAGCTAGTATTTAATAAAACAATTGGGAGTCTTATTCAAGCAATGATGAATAACTAAAATAATAGAACTATGTTACTATACTAAGTACAGATAGAAATTTTCTTACTGAATATTTTGAAAAAAAAAGAGCGTCCTTTGGAACAAGACTGCTTTAAACTCTAATGACGTACTTTGCAACCCCCGCTACGGTCACGATCATACTCTGCAATCCGTCGCATTTGCTATAGTATCAAAACCACAAAAAACTATGTGCCTATCTCCATGTCTCATCGCTTATAGTCGCGCTCGCCTCCGCTCCGCTCGTCACAGTAGCCCCTTCCCTACACTTCGCAACAATTGCATTTAGAAACCCATTTTGTGTAATACAGCTCTTTGTTATTTGCATGGAAATTTTCACCAAAGCTTCAGATTATAATATTGTTTTGCTCCTGCCTTATTTAATGTAGGTAACTGGCTTTTGAGAAAAGTGTTTTCATTAAACTAGGTACTTTTAATTTAAAATGCGAGATTACTTGCAAATTAGATTGCATATAACTGCTTTTCTCGTTTCCTTTGAGAGTTAGTAATGGTAGTTCGGTTCTGGGAATAGAGCAAAGAGTAGCGAGTTGTCAGTTGTTTGAAATAATTGTACCGATCTGACATTTAATTTAATGTCAGATAGTACGTTCTTGATGGTTCTTGGTGATGTGTTCTTGGTTTATCTATCTAATATTAAGTCACATCTAACCATATTATGCTGTACATTAGTATATTATGGTGTGTCTTACGTTGACAGCATATTTTGGAGTACGCTAATTAAGTAGAAAAAGGAACGTCGATTTAATTTACAAGCTGTTGCTCGTTTCCGTAAATAGAGTAATAATAAAGATCTGACATCTCACATCTGACATTTTATCAAAGACGGAACATTTGTGACCGTAGCTGTTTCTCAGGAATCAACAACGAATGGTGATCGGTTTACAGTTCGTCATTGTTCTGATCTGATATTCAGTTTTATGTCAGATAGTACTAATATGTCATCTTAAGGTACTTTAAGTAAAAATAAAGATAGAAATAAATATACATTCCTTTATTTACTAAGATATACTAGAAATAATATAATCTGAGTTGAAAAACTAACATTGGTAGCTCGAAATAATTTATTTTAATTTATTTATCAAAACGAATTCTTCACAAAAACAGTTTCTGTTTCAGAAGTTACAGCAAACTGTAAACACTGAATTTTTAAACTCTTTTTCATATATCGTTGGAAACTTCTGCGCAAAGCTTTTCAAGCACGTTAGCGGGGCTTTTTAAATATCGATACGTTAGTGCATAATGTTGCTTGAGTATTTCATGTATATGAATACACACTTAATGCTTCATAGCTCTTTGTAAACTAGGTCGTAATAGTAAAGTATTTACTCTTGGCTCTAGTGGCGAAATAAATATACGTTACTATATAACCACTGACTTTGGCTTAGCTTCGTTCCGTCTCTATCGTACACTTGACGTCTGGCAGTTGTGTAACAGTGACAGGTGCTAAGTCAGTGCATAGTAACGTCTATTTATCTCGCCATAAGTATATCCACATAATTTTGAATGTTAAGTATTAAAGAAAAATTTTCAATACATAAATGTACTTTAAGTTTATCTGGGACGTGACATCCCGTGTCTCGAAAAACACGTCACAGTTGTCAGATCTTTCACAGTCGTTACGGGTATTCAGAAGCCAGAATATCTGACAACTAGTCTTATCTGTGCACCTCGCGTTGTGACGTAACGCTGACGAAATGCTATCGCTACTAAACGAGCGAGGCGAACACGGGGGCCGCGCGGGGAAGCGGGAGAGCGATCGCTTTCCAGCGAGGTGCACAGATAAGTCGTAGGGCTGTCGTTCAGTATATTTAGCTGGAGCATGTGTTGAATTGCTGGATCTAATAATGTTATTGCATCCTTCCAATTGAAATTCTTCAGTAACCCCTAGTTTGGTACATAATTGGTAGTTTGACACTGAATTGAAATAAATGTACACCAAAATTTATTATAATATTGAGTAAAATTTTGAAAAAGGCTTATTTGAGGTAGAATTGATTTAAGAGGTTGAATTTGTTTGTTTAAGAGGTTAAATTCAACCTCTTATATCGCTTTTTATATCGACTTGAGCAGTCATCAAGTGACTTTACTTTTATCATTTTAAAATATTTATCGAATGTGTGAAGGCAGATTTAAATATCAAAACTAAAATGTAATTGCAGACTTACAAGCTTTTAAAACTAAAGAGTTAAGTAAAACGAATATTCGCTATTAACCTTTCGAGTTCAAAAACTTTACGCTTAGTAGTGAGTAATGTTCTGCGTTAGTTTCTCAAACTTTTACTTAAGAAGTTTATCTTTACGGAAATTAAAATTAGTTTTGTGAGGAAAATGTATAAGAGATGTAAGTAAAAGCTTCACATTTCTAGTATTAGTAAGATTTCGCTTTATTTGTATTACTTACTAGCTTGTGCCCGCGATTTCGTTTGCGTGGAATAATAGTTCCCGTTCCCGGGGGATTTTAGGGATGAAAACAATACTATGTCCTTTCTCTGGTCCCAGACTATATCTGTACCAAATTTAGTTCAAATTGGTTCAGTGGTTTAGGCGTGAAGAAGAGACAGACAGACAGACAGAGTTACTTTCGCATTTATAATATTAGTACGGATTATTTGCTCACACACCGCTTTACCCGTGTGGATGTCGAATTTCCAAAAAATCATTTATTTCGTACTTTTCACAAAAACACCCTGCTATTATGGAATTCGGTGGTTTTGTTTCCGTATCTTGTAATTGCCACCACTTTCTGGTATTGCAGTTGGCTTTTTGCCTATTTTTATGTTTTCCTTTGAATATATTTTATGTCACTGCCACAGCTGAGATGAATTCAATGACACCTCTTAAGGAGTCATCTCGTGTTCTTGGTTATAAGAACACGTGTATGATCTCCATACTATAATTTAATAACCGTACAATAATTGTCATTTAAACTGAAATATTATTTTCAAACTGGACATTGGCAGAAATCACCGAAAATTCGGTGGATTGCCATCCATACTAATATTATAAATGGGAAAGTGTGTCTGTCTGTCTGTCTGTCTGTCTGTCTGTCTGTCTGTTTGTCTTTCTTTCACGGCAAAACGGAGCGACGAATTGACGTGATTTTTTTAAGTGTAGATAGTTGAAGGGATGGAGAGTAACATAGGCTACTTTTTATCTCTTTCTAACGCGAGCGAAGCCGCGGGCAATAGCTAGTAATAAATATAAAAGTTGAAGTTGACACCTCTTAATATTGAAATCCATTAAACTATTTAGGCTGTAGAGCGTGCTGTAAAATGAGACATACGTACAAACGCTCGAGCAACATAACCCTCTTTATGCTGCCGGGGTTGCGGAATAGTTCTAATAGTTACCGTGACCCTGGAACATAAAGGGCAACCGAAGGAACATGACTGGGTTTTAGTGAGTAAAAGTCTGACACTTCCTTCCGCCCCGCTCAAGGCGCGAGAAGTCATTTGATTATTTCCCATCGCAATTATAACTGGAACCTTGTGTGAATGTGTTGTAAATAGGTTAAAAGAAAACTATCTGCTCGTGATTTAATTTTATACTAGTACAAGGGGATAGGGCAAATCAATCCAAAGGCAACCAATCCTCTTTTAACATAATTATGCATTTCTAATCTTTCTTACTGCCTAAATTGGATTGTGAAATTAACTTTTAAAAGTCTTTTCTTTAGCTTTTTGTAACCCACTATCCCTACTTAATATTATAAATGCGAAAGTAACTCTGTCTATCTGTCTGTCTGTTACGCTTTCACGTCTAAGCCACTGCACTGGTTTTAATGAAATTTGGTACAGAGATAGAGTTGACCTTGAGAAAGAACATAGGATAGTTTTCATCCCGAACTTTTGAAGAGTTCTCTTGAAAACGCGATATATCCGACTTCCACGCGGGCGACGCCGCGGGCAAAAGCTAGTGTATCTCTATTAAATTATTATTAAAGGTTGTCTCATATCTGTGAATAAAGTTTTATATTATAACTGTCCCACTCCGACTAGACTAATTTTCATAAGTCGGGCGGGACATGGTTTATACAATAATATATTTTAAAACATCTGTAATCACCTATGTTCACAAAGTGAATAAATGAATTGAATTGAATTGAATCCATAAAAGAACCCTCCTTTCGGCAGAAGGGGTAAAGCAGGTTCAGTAAGATAGTATTTCCACTAAAGCAAAGTACATTCTTTAATCATCTTCTATTTGTCTTTTCACCTGTTCGAGCCCTTCCGAGGCAAGTCGATCTCCATAGAATGTTTTCATTAAACTTTGTTAATTTACGCTTTTCTTCCCTCCCCCATCCGACAAGGATGGATGCCTATCCCAAATTATTTTGTCCTTAATGGAATGAAAGGGCTTCTTAAGGGATCTTATCAAAATTGCCTATTTTTAACGTTAGGAGCTCAATTTTGTAATTTGCGTTTGGGATTAATATTGAGCGTAAAGAAAAAAATATATTTTGTTAATTATTACCAGCAATCATTATTTGGTAAATATAATTCTGTTTTTAACACTGATCAAAAATTTTTATTCAACCAAACCGATTTGTATTTTTTTTTATTTCACCTGGTTGTATTTCCGGTTAAGGCAAGCTTATCAAAAAAACTATAAGTAAGTATCGTTTCTTTAAAAAAAAAAATATTTTTCTTTTTAAAATAATCCGAACGATTTAAAAAATAGTCCAGGGAAAACAACATTTAGCATTCCAATCTGTATATTATAATTACGCACTATACTATTATCAACGTTGAACTTAAATTATTCAATACAAATTTTCGACACACTCAAGACTAAGTGAAACCGCGAGCTCAACTAGTAATGAAATATGATTAATTTTCACCAGTTTCTATCAAACGTGGTTAAAAGCACTTACACGTCACAAATTTACATAACCTGTCTATTACAGTTCGTGGTTAGATCTCATAATTATGAAGACTGGAACTATTTTTTAATATTTATAATTATATCCTGGGACAACTCACACACCGTGATCCCAAACTAAGCGGAGCTTGTACTATGGTAACCAGACAACTGATAAAAATACTTATATAATTTATAAATACATACAATATATCCATACTAAGTATTACCGATTCCGTACTAATATTTTAAACATGAAAGTAATCTCTGTAAGTAACTCTGATTTCAATGAAATTTGGTACATAGATTGTCCATAGCTTGAGAAAGGGCATAGGATAGTTTTTATCCCAAAAATTCTACAGAAACGAGAACTACGCGGATAAAACCGGGAGACAGCTAGTTATAGTTAAATTACACTCAGACACAGAACAAGGTCAACACCCAAAGTTTGTCCTGGGTAGGAATCAAACCCACGACCTCTTTAGCAGTCAGGGTCACTAACCACTAGACCAACAGGCCCGTGTAACTATAGGCCGACCGTCTGAGTCCTCGCCTGCGCGGTACAGGGGCGCGGGGGTATGACGAAAAAGGTAAATGAGACAGGTGCGGGGCAGTGGTTGGTTTGCTCGCACCTACAGCTAACGAAGGTTTGGCGTTCGCAGGCCCGAGTCACACCGGAATGGCAGCGGCAGGCAGCGGCGCGGCGGGCACCTTCAGTGTGAAATAATTTTAAACTTTAACTAATAAATAAATAAATAAATATCCTTGGACAACTCACACACGGTTATCTGATCCCAAACTAAGCAGAGCTTGTACTATGGTAATCAGACAACTGATAAACATACTTATATAATTTATAAATACATACATATTATAGATAAATTACACCCAGACACAGAACAAACAACTATGCTCATCACACAAAGTTTGTCCTGGGTGGGAATCGAACCCACGGCCTCCGGCTTAGCAGTCAGGCTCACTAACCGCCAGACCAACAGGCTCGCCCTACAACTACATACTTAAAAGACCAGTATCGCTTGAAATACTTGGAAAGATCGCGAGGCCGCCAGCGGCTGCCAGCGGCGACGCTGGCGGCCGCTTCCATACCTTCTATACCGCGCAGGCGAGGACTCAGTTAAACGGTCGGCCTATAAACTTCCTCACATAATGTGCTCAGATATTACCCTCCCAAGTATATAATGACTATATATTGCGTTAAGCTTGGTAGATTTTGTATATACAGTATACGTTATTAATGCCTTTAGGAAACACGCGTGCTTGAACGGTTGTCTGGAGTGGTATAGGGATGGGATGTGTTGAGATTTATCGATAATTCTTTTTTTTGTTTTGGCTGTTAGATTAAACCTTCGAACTCACGTGATTCGAGACAGAATAGAAGAACAATAGCAGCGCGAGAGCCGGCTGTCGTTTGGTCGTTGAAAGGTTAAAATGACTTGGTGAATTGGAGGCTGGTTTTAAAATGCAAAAAATATGGTGGTTTGATTTCATTACATGCAAAATGGTGTTGCCTAAAGCACTAAGTGCGGAAGCCGAATCCTGAAGCGAGATCTTTAAAAAAATATTATATTGTTGTATGTATGTCAATATTGTTTTTCTTACATTAGTCGTTTTTTGGTGTTTCCTAGTCTGTTTTATTCTGAAAAGGACCATCGGAAACGGACTCGTAGAACAAAGTAAAGAAGAAGAAGAAGATAGTGGTTATTTGGTATTTGGGAAAATGCTCGAATATACCAGTACAAATGTAATAAGGAATTACTATTGCCTTACATATTTACATGTCGATCAGTTTAAAATAATGAAGGTTAAGTTAATTCTAAGCACTGACATTTTGTTTGTTTCATAGCCTTCAAGTAAATAGAAACAGTTAAATTAGAAGGTGCTTGCGCCAAATCTTAAATGTTAATAGGTCCATTAAAAAGTCAGACAACATTTTAACGAGAATTCCGCGTACTGTAATGCAGTTTGTTTGTAGGCAGAATTCAAATAAAAATGTTGGTAGCGAAACGTACATATATCTAGTACAATGTTTGACTGATTTATTAACTGTTGAATTGTTGATATATATATAATATATTTTTTTGGTGAGTGGAAAATCATCCAATGACTGCTCCCGTCCTGGGTGCGGCGGGAGGGCGTGTCAGACTCTTACTGACTAAAACCCACTCATGTTCCTTCGATTGCCCTTTATGTTCCAGGGTCACGGTAACTATTATAAACATTCCGCAACACTGTTGATATATCAACATTCAGCCCAAACCACTGGTGCATGTTACACTGACTGACTGTTTGACTGTTGATATATCAACGCACAGCTCAAACCGCTGATCTTAGGTACAGTCAGCAAAGTATATAAGTATACGGGGCCGTCATTTACAATTGAGGTTTTCTTGAAAACCAATAAATGTATTCAAATAAATTTAACCTAATTGAAGAACTAGTCATTTTCTACTACAGTTTAAATTTTTATAACAAATATCCGTAGGTTTTAGAGAAAACTTAAACTATTTCTGACGGCCCTGTATACTTATATATTTTGCTGACTGTGCATGAATCTTGCAGGGAGTATTCTTTATAAAGAGTAGGTAACCATTAAGAAATATTTTTTCAAATTCCAACCTAAATTAGGAGCTGGAAGTAATTGACATTCACGAAAGCTGTTTTTTATTTTCTTTAAATCTGACGTTAAACTGTATTTCGTACGACTATCGTGTAGAATCAATCAGCTTTCAGTATCGTTACGACTAAGGGACCGACAAGAAAAGGACTTACAGCTTCTTAAATTGCCAATGACAGAATTACCTGCTTTATTGGTGCTATGAGTGGTCGTGGGCGGCGATCTTCTCATTTACCAAGTGACTTAATTATGGCTTGATAGTCTTAAACGGCTGAACGGATTTTAAAACATTTCTAATAATTATCAAACAAAAAAACCTCATACAAAACGAATCAGCCGTTTCAGAGCTACAGTGCTAGAGATAGACCCACATACATAACTGTCAAACTTAAAACTCTCTTTGTTTGCATCGAGGGTTAAAAATAAGTACAGATTTATGGATATCGATAAACCTCCCCCATCCCTAAAGCATGTCTCCCAAGATTGGCCCGGGGTTACCAGCGCTAGATGCACTGCTTTACATCAAAATCTAAGTTTGCCGACGAAGCTTGCACCTAGAAATGTTGTATGAAAATCAGTATTTACAGCAGGTTAGCAAAATTTCATATGGTGTGTTGAAAATTATTAGTTGAGAGAGTTCGGTACTTATAGACTTGGTAGTTTCTGATGTGGTGTATTCTACCGTAACTTGCCTGCTTGGCCGAAACTTGGGTGCTTACCAGGATTATAAGGGATCCGTAGTTTATATGTAAGTTATTTATGTGGTACAGAGACTGGCATACAGTAATAATTATACTAAGGCTCTTAAGACAAGGTGGTCGATACCCATAGGCATTGGACGTTGACCCAGATGACTAATTGCAGGTGAATACAATTGTTTTTACATGGAGCATCTGACAGTGAGACCTGCACAAGTCAGTTACTGGGTATCACGACAACCCTTGGTTAAATCGGTTGTCATTCACTCACAAATGAAATGAACCCCACAAAACTGCTCTTTTCCGCAAAAGTATTTTTTATCTAATCCCCGATATATATAATAAACTGCCAAAGACGATTAGAGACTTAGATTTGCAGAATTATAAAAAGGAATTATTTCAATTGTTATTAGATAAATGTTACTATAATTTAAAGGATTATCTCGATGATGTTATTTAATTTTAATTGTTCCCGTATATTTCTTACTTTGTATTAATTAATTTTAATTGAATTTATAATTTTATGTCTATGTCTTATTATTTTAATTGTTGCCTTGACATGTAAAAATGACCGTTAATTCGAAAGTGCTGCATTTTGAAATGTTAATATTTTAATTTTCTAATTAATTGTGCTATGTTTATCTTATAAAATGTCACTGACCTACTCAAAAATTGTTGTATGCCATTATGGCGGGTCATAGCTGTGTACAAACTCGGAAACATGTAACAACTATTTGCTTACCTATGTACCACAATAAAGAATATTTGTATTTGTATTTGTATTTGTATTTGTAAAAAAAATGTGTACCTTAATGACTTTAACTAGTCATACTCCGCGGTTTATAAGTACATTTTGTAACGTTATATATTTTTTTTCCTCGTATATCTGCTAGAAATGCATTATTTTCCTATTCGAGCTTTTTTAAAGAAAATCTCGGAATCGGTTAAAAATATATATTAATTGTGTCCACAGACTTTCAAAACATTTGTTTTCAATACAATAAAACAAACTTTCAATCTTTCCAAACCCAATTAGCTCAAAAAGTACAACACACCAAACTCTTTCGTCGTCAGTACACGCAACATTAAAGTTTATTTAGACACCAAATTAGGCACACCTGTTGAACTGGCCAGAGTTCGGACGTACAGATAATTTGTTTATTTAATGTAAATTGCATCTTCCGTTTACAAATTTGCTCAGGACGGCCTAATGAAGTGCTTTGTACTGTGACATTTTTAACACCTATTTGCTAAAGGGGTATAAATATTAATGGAGTTTGGACTTCGGACGGTTGAGCTGGTTTGAGGGTGAATATCGTGACTGTTTGATTTTGGGCCAGTGGGTGTATTGAAACATAATAATATAGTTATCATTTAAGGTATCCGTTTGTATTCTTCTAGATAAATTTAAGTTGCCGCACTGTGCATCAATTGATGAGTTGCCGCCGGTGATATATACAAATATGGAAATAGGCAAGCAACACATAATTTAAATAAAACATTTGACTGTCGTGTTCATTTTTAGGGTTCCGTACCTCAAAAGGTAAAAACGGAACCCTTATAGGATCACTTTGTTGTCCGTCTGTCCGTCCGTCCGGCTGTCAAGACCCTTTTTCTCAGAAACGCGTCGAGATATCAAGCTGAAATTAATATCACATACTCGGGTCTGCTATCTCTTAAAGCAGTGAAAACTTCAAGTTTTTGAATCAACGCAATAAAAAGATACGGCGGTTTATATTGCAAATTTGGACATTTGCAAGGAAATCAAAACCTATAGGGTACTTCCCATTGACCTAGAATCATGAAATTTGGCAAAAAGCAAGGTCATGTAGCACAAGTAAAGGGAAAACTCCGAAAACCGTAAATTTGTAGTTAGTTCACACCAGGCGTCCGTCTTTCCATCTGTCTGTCAATAACCTTTTTCTCATAAACGCGTCGAGATATCAAGCTGAAATTAATATCACATACTTAGGTCTGCTATCTCTCACAGCAGTGAAAAAATCAAGTTTCTAAATCAATGCAATAAAAAAATACGGCGGTTTATATTGCATATTTAGATATTTTCAAGAGAATCAAAACTCAAAACCTATAGGGTACTTCCCATTGACCTAGAATCATGAAATTTGGCAAAAGGCAAGGTCATGTAGCACAAGTAAAGGGAAAACTCCGAAAACCGTAAATTTGTAGTTAGTTGACATCAGGCGTCCGTCTGTCCGTCTGTCTGTCAAGAACCTTTTTCTCAGAAACGCGTCGAGATATCAAGCTCAAATTAATATCACATACTCAGGTCTGCTATCTCTCAAAGCAGTGAAAAAAACAAGTTTCTAAATCAAAGCAATAAAAAGATACGGCGGTTTATATTGCATATTTAGACATTTTCAAGGGAATCAAAACTCAAAACCTATAGGGTACTTCCCATTGACCTAGAATTGTGAAATTTGGCAAGAAGCAAGGTCATGTAGCACAAGTAAAGGGAAAACTCTGAAAACCGTAAATTTGTAGTTAGTTCACATCAGGCGTCTGTCTGTCCGTCTGTCTGTCAAGAACCTTTTTCTCAGGAACGCGTCGAGATATCAAACTGAAATTAATATCACATACTTAAGTCTGCTATCTCCCAAAGCAGTGAAAAAATCAAGTTTCTAAATCATCGCAATAAAAAGATACGGCGGTTTATATTGCATATTTAGACATTTTCAAGGGAATCAAAACTCAAAACCTATAGGGTACTTCCCATTGACCAAGAATCATGAAATTTGGCAAGAAGCAACGTCATGTAGCAAAAGTAAAGGAAAAACTCTGAAAACCGTAAATTTGTAGTTAGTTCACATCCGTCCGTCCTCCCGTTCGTCCGTCTGTCAAGGCCTTTTTTTTTCAGAAACGCGTCGAGATATCAAGCTCAAATTAATATCACATACTCAGGTCTGCTATCTCTTAGAGCAGTGAAAAAATCAAGTTTCTAAATCAACGCAATAAAAAGATACGGCGGTTTATATTGCATATTTAGACATTTTCAAGGGAATCAAAACTCAAAACCCATAGGGTACTTCCCATTGACCTAGAATCGTGAAATTTGGCAAGAAGCAAGGTCATGTAGCACAAGTAAAGAGAAAACTCCGAAAACCGTAAATTTGTAGTTATTTCACTAAAAAACAAATTAACGGAACCCTCGTTGCGCGAGTAGAACTCGCACTTGACCGGTTTTTTAATATATGTAGTACTAATTCTCCAATTCTCCTCTCGTGTTTGACCTAATATTATTGTGTAGCAATTTATGTAATTATATCCCTATATCAATGCTTTTTCTGTCGACGGTAGTTTTTTAGCTGTAGTAGTATTTCATAGATAAATAAGTAAATAAATATGAATCTAAACCGCCAATAGGTTTTGAATACTTGTATAAAACCAATGCTTGTGTCGTTTATGAATGAGAAGAGATCTGAATAAACTTTGGACGAACAGTAATTTTATTTTATTTTGGATTTCCAACAAAGAATACACAACCCAAACAGTATACACATGCATAAAAATATGAAAGTCCTTGTGTTTCCTCACTTACAGGAAATCACATCGTGCTAAAAAAATACATCAAGCTACTTAAAATACACTAAAAATTAAAAAGTTTCCAGCCAATGTAACAAAGATATTATCCAAATGCACAACCTACAAGTATATAACAATATGAAACTGGCTTTTATGATTAAAAACAACAGAACAAACAATAAAATAAGTATTGACGAGTTGCCGGCTGACGGTAGACTGCTAATAAGCTACTTGTGAGCAAAATGTAACTTTTTTAATTCATATGAACTTTCTAAAATTTATGTTAGACATTAAGGGCATCGGTGAAGGAAAAGTCGTGAGAAAACCTGAACTTTAAATTAATATAAGTCTGAAACCGCCAATGCGCCTTAAGCAAACATGGTGATCAACGCTTTTGTGCCTTTTCCAAATGAAAAGAGGCCTTTGCCATGCAGTGGGACAGTAATAGGCTGGTATTATTAGTAGGTGTATGATAAAAAAAAATCTATCAAAGCAATTTACTTAAGCTGATAACAATATTGCGGTCATCGGACCACTTAGTCTTTATCGATAATGATACTTAGCACAATCGTTTGTTGCGCCGATTTACAGGAAATCTTTCAGAAAAGTAGTTTATCGTTGTATTATTATAACCATTGTGTATCATGTACCATCTTACTTAGATTTGTTTTTAACCCCTGACGCAAAAAGAGAGATAGTATAAGTTTAACTGCTATGTCTGTTTGCGTCTCCGTCTGTCTGTGACACCGAAGCTCTTAAACAGGTGAACAAAATTAGATGCAGTTTCTTTAGCAGGTATGGTTAGGAAGTAGGCTACCTAGTGATTGTTCTTGTTACATCAAATTGGTTTAGCCGTTGCGCAGTTGTAAACAAAACAATGTTAGCTGCAGTCGTGATCTAAGGTAAATGGTCACAGAGCCAATTTCGTTCTTACAGAGTAAGCTTCAAAATAAATACGAATTCGTCTTTCACGACAGACAAAACTGCAGGCAAAAGCTTGAATAAGATATAAACAAACACGTATAAAACATTTAATTTCGAGTCAACGTAATACGTACCATCAGCGTCATTCAAGTTAAATCATTTGGTAAAAGCCGCCACAAACGTACAATTTCTTTACAAAATGTCATCATTTGACGCAACAAATTGTCTACAATTTCTATTACATAGTATGACAAATAAAATCGCAACCATTACACTTCCTTGCGACAACGCAGATCAAAAGAAAATGCTTTACTCGCTACATTCATTGTGGCCTTTTTAAATCCGATTCGACGGAAATAAGGCCAATGGGTTGCCCGTAGCCATTTGGGCGAGCTCCTTTATAATTTTGAGTCAAATTTGAGAACTGTTTGTCCAAAATTTATTTCTTAATAATGAAGGGTAAAAAGTTCGAGACGCTTTGATGTGTTCGTTGCATTTATTTGGAGAATTATACTTACTTAGTTCAAAGACTAAGTTTTGAAAATATAAATAAGTTAAGCTTAATTTGGACAGAAAAGTTTTTATTTTATTTGGCAGACACGACGTTATCGTTGAATAAGCAATTGAGACAGAAATTCAAACTACACGAAATGTCATAAAGATAGAGGAATTTTCAGTAGTTTTCAACGTTAATTTTGCCAATTCATATGTAAATGGAGTTTAATGGAGAAGCTACCCTTTTATCTATATTTATCTTTTATTCGTCTTATATAATTACTAAAATTTCTCGCGGGTTTGGACGCGAAAATGTTGGTTATTGTGTTTAATTTATTTATTTCTAATACACTAGCTGTCCCCTGCGGTTTCACCCGCATTTTTCGTTACTGCTCTGCTCCCGTGGGTCGTAGCGTGATGGTGTATAGCCTGTAGCATTCCTCGATAATTAATGGGCTATCTAACACTGAAAGAATTTTCCAAATCGGACCAATAGTTCCAGAGATTACTCCCTACATACAAACTTACAAACCTACAAACTTACAAATTTTACCTCTTTATAATATTAGTATAGATAACTGCCTACCTAATATACATTGCATAATTAAGTACAGCATTTTAGCTTGCTGGTAGAAGACTCAACTCTGAGTTGAGCTCGCCATTTTACATAAGTTTATTGCATTTTTGCTATGAGTTTCTGTTTTTTTTCGTGTGCAATAAAGAACATAATTGCCTTAGTGCATAATACATGATTGTATTGCATTACCTGTACCAATTTCATATTTTTCAATCGGAATTTTCATAAATTGGCACAGAATTTTGTTTAACGTTTTATTTATACGACTACGTTTAGATAAAACTAAGTTATTTTAATATTTGACAACTGATTTTACGTCTTGCCTTTTATCTTGATGAGAAATGTCGATGACTCCCTCAGTCTAGACGAGACAAAAAATTATCTTCTCAGGTTCATCTCCACGCATTTCAACTGGCAATTTTTACAAATAATGGTATTATTTTATTACTCAGTATGCTGTACCTAGTGGTTTTACCTGTGTTTTTTGGTTACTACTCCGTTTCTGTAGGTCCTAACATGATGTTAAAAAGCCTATATCCTGCCTCGATAAATAGACTAACGAACACAATAAAAAAATTCAAGTGGAATGGAACCAGCACTTTCTGAGATTAGCGCGTTCAATCAAACAAATTAATTCTAAGTGTACTTTACACGTTTTCAATTCATATGTACTTCCTAAAGATAATGGACATCACTGACATCTCTCTCGGAAAGCACGAAAAGCCGCAACCAGGAGGTTGTCAGTCGTAGAACTTTGACTGACGTTACGGGTATAAGGAGCCAGAAAGTCTTACCAGTCTAACCAAGGGGTATCGTGTCGAATTACTGAGTTGTGAAGGTCTGATAGGCAGTCGCTTAAAACACTCGTATCCAACTGAATCCGGCGGGGTTATTACCTATGAAACAGCAATCAGCAATATTTGATCACCGAGCGATTAATCGCTTCACGTCAAAAAAATCGTATTATGTATGAACCGATTGCTAATCGCTCGCTGATTGTTCTAATGCACTTATTGCTACGATGACGATAAAGTAGCAATCGCTGGAACTAATTAAATATCACCTTTAACAAAAAAAACTTAACTTTGCTCTTAAAAACCATACTAAATACGAAACCACCAAACGAAAAATGCATATTTTAGTTAACTGATTGCTCCACAGCACTATTGCTAGATTGCTATTTGACGTGACGTATTTTGAATTGACGTTTGAGAAGAAAATATTGCTAAATTATCGCGATCGCTCGGTATTGCAAGATACGTAATCCCGGTGCGGTTAGGCTAGAAGCCGACCCCAACATAGCTGGGAAAAGGCTAGGGAGATGATGATGATTTCACAAGTCCAGTCGTCTTCTTGCTTTTGGCACAACAACCGATTCTATTGCGAATGAAACCGCGGAGAATAGCTAGAGTGTTAAAAACCTGGTTGACACTTCCCGTTACTGACGTAAGCACATAATACATCATTATTTTCTATGCTATTAATTATAACAAAAGCGTGTCGTTTAAAAAAGCGTGAACAAATTACTTGCAGTCAAATGAACTTGAGTGACATAAAATACACTTCACACGGAAAATAAAAAAGAAAAAGGAAATAAAAGAAAAACTGTTCTGTGTTTTTTTCCGAGAAATATCATCAAGTCGTTACTAGGTTTTTAAATAATTACTATTAACAGACGTTGAGTAGCTTTCCATTTAAAATGATCCAAGATTTGACCCAATTTCATTGTAATTATGAAAAATAAATAGAGCTCTTACTTAAGTTATTTATCCGTAATATGTTTTAGACATTATTGAAATGTTAGTATAAAATTATAGAAGAATATACATCAATGTCTGGTTAAGGTAAAAGCGGCATGAAAAACCGTTAAGTACTTTTCTAATTTTTTGCAAACAGACAGACCAACGAGGCAAGGAACTTCGTTTTATATAAAGGTAATACAATAACCAAAAGTAAATGAAATAAATGATATTTATAATGTGAATACTTTATGATATTATGATAGTTGAACACGCCAATATTTTGATTTTCCTATTTTAAGCGAATAAATAAACTAAATAACTTATATAAGTCATACAGCAAATAAAACATGAGATCACAGACCAATTTCTTGATAATCACGAGAACGAATAACTGGCCGCTCGTCCGACAAAATGTCATTTCAATTCATCGTTCGAATGCAATGACATTAACGGGACTGATTCCGACGGTCACGACTCGGATGAAAAGGACGATCGTTCCACTGATATGGTTTTGAGATTATTTTTATCGATGTCCTTTGAGTTGAGATTGCAATCCTAGTTTTTTTTTATGTGGATTTTATTTCGCTTTTCAAAGGAGTCGGAATGTTTAGATATGTGATTTTAATGCTAGTATGTAGCAACGTTTTCGTGCATTTAATTACGTAAAGAAATCTTTTCATAAAATCAGCTAAATTTTTAATAGTTTAGAATATGGGACAATAATTATAATTTTAACAACGACTATGTAATATTAGAACACAAATTATTTACACGTATTATTTTCAGTTAAATTATAGTAACGAACATTTGGTTTATCGAATCTCCCATTATTTTCTGCAACCGCAACTACATATTATTTTATCAGAACATAATCTAACGTAATTTCAAATCTAACCACTAAACCCAGATAGGCCCAGACACATAAAAGATATATCAGCAAAAGAAAAAACGCCAACCATCACAATAAAAGAAAAATCAGTGATGTAATCATCAAATTGGCTCTAAAAGTCTCTTAATCCTAATATTGATCAAGCATTGTCCGAGATGGCATTTGGGCCCATTCCGAATGGGTCCATTCTCAGCGGGTCCAAGATGAAAGGAGGAGAAATGGCAATATTCGATTGACATGCGATATAGAACACCCGACGACGGACCGATTGGTTTATATCTAGACGCCTTTGAACATAGAGGGTTTTTTCTGTTAAAGTTTTCTTTTTGGGAAGCGTGGCACGGGTCATTGGACTTATAGCTTTGTTAGTTTTAGAAGATTTATTGATATTTTCTACACTGATATTAGGTAATCTTTAAAATCTCGTCTTAGTACAAAAACTCTTTTGCTACACTATTATATACAGCCCCCCTAGACAAGTGGCATTGTAGAATAGATAGCGAAAACGAATAGATTGTCAAATGTATGGAGATGTCAAATTGTTTAGCGAAAGCTTATATCAATTCCATACATTTGACAATATATTCGTTTTCGTTATCTATTCTACATTGCCACTTGTCTAGGCCCTCAGAGCGTCCTACAAACATGCCACATGTAGGGAAAGTATATATTAAGATATTATTTGGATTTCAAAAACAATTTAAACTACATTCATAGATATTTAAATAATTACATAGTTGAACCGGGAATCAAATCCGTTACACGAGAAAAATAATCACACTGTAGATTTATCATACCAATCGAATGGCTTCATCATAAGGATTATTTTTTGTTAAATAACATAGTGTCACTAATAAAATGAAGACCATGAATTTTAACATTGTGACGGTATCATACAAATCAAATCAAATGCATATGTGATTGAAAAAAAAATTATACAGGATAGCTTCTCAGTTTTTTGAAGAAGTTATCTTAACACATACTTATCTTAAAATCTTGATTTCACGTTTATAAAATATTAAACAAAACATACCTTAATATTGCAAGACCCGAATCTGAAACAAAAAGACGAAAAACACCATTAAAACATAAATATGACAGTGTTCTTTGACCAAAAATTCTTCACTTGATAACGTCAACCGTTTAATGCTTGCTCTACTCCGAGTTAGCGAAATAGGACCGTAAGACAGGAATATAGAAAAGTTTAACTCCTTCCAACTTAATGTCTGCCGGGGTTGCGAAATAGTTCTAATAATTATACCGGCCCCGGAACATAAAGGGCAACCGATGGAACAAGGGTTTTAGTCAGTAATAGTCTGACACTTCCTCTCGCAGTCATTTGATGATTTGAGATGGGTCATCTCTTAACTGTATTTGTTTATTTTGTTACATACATTGTTTTCACAATGTAGAAGCAACAAAAAGAAAATGTAACCAAGATTTTGTAAAAAATGTTTTTTTTTTTAAAGAGTATCCGTGGAGTTTCTTGCCTGTTCTTCTCCATAGAGATCTACGTTTTGGAACAGGCAATTAGCGTCACTTTTCTTTTATGACTGACCGACCGACTCTTTGACAATTCATAAGTACCTGTAAATGGTCTAAGTGAAATAAATGCTTTGAATTTTGAATTTTTTTTTTCCATCCTCAAAACAAAACTTCTTCACACTTCAAAAGCTAAAACTTTAACTATTCACCGGGACTTTAACCATTCATACTTTACCTTTAAATAGGTGAAAATTATCTATATTTAATATGTAAGCTTTCGGTAAGTTTATCTTTTGTCTGGTCGTAGTACAAGCTCTGCTTAGTTTGGGGTTTTTAGGGGAGTGGGAAATCATCAAATTACTGCTCCCGTCCTGGGTGCGGCGGGAGGGCGTGTCAGACTTTTACTGATTAAAACCCACTCATGTTCCTTCGGTTGTGCCCTTTATGTTCAGGGGTCACGGTAACTATTATTGCTTAGTTTAGGATTAGATGGTCATGTGTGAGTTCTCCCAAGACATTTTTTTTTTAAAGTGGAATGTATATTTTTACATGCATTTACTAAAAGCTGAAATTTTGACATTACAAACAAACACTGAACTTTTATTTAATTTATTTTAACAGGTCTTTGAGTACTGGTTCTTCTGATTTATTTTTCAGTGGTCCACCACATCAACCACGGTCATTTATCACGGAGACAGATCATCTCGAGCGCTTAGAGATCCAGAATGACAAATGTTAGGCAGGTAAAAAGGCTCCATGTTTCTTAAATTTCACTTAACTGTTTCCTGATGACGGAATGCCTTATGGTTACTTTGTTACTTAAGAGGGACGTTTTTTTGGGACTGAATTGGGCTTTTTAATTTTTGTATTGAATTTTTTTCTTGTTTTTTAATGTTTTTGTGTGGTTTTGCTAATGTGAATTAGTCGCTTTTTAATGTCTGTCCCTATGTATGCTTAGATCTTAAATATGCGGGTTTTGATGCGGTTTTTAGTAGATAGAGTGATTTAAGAAGGTTTAAATGGTAAATCATGCACGTAATAGTAAAGAAAAGCCAGGTTTCTCGATATGAGAGAAAGGCCTGTATGTAACCTATTATTCCCGTTTAGGTTGTTGACTAAATAATAACGACATGCATTTTAATCTAAAAGTTGTTAAATAAACATATCAATATATTGTTTACCAACATCGTTTTAGAAGATGATTTTTTGCAATAAAAAGACTTGCCAACGTGGTTTAACTACCTAAACCGATTGGATAAACTACGTTTTGGAACAAGGGACTAGCTACAATGAACCATGCCTGTAAATGCTTTAATTAAAATTCTTATGAACTTCTTATGACTTTTTTTTTTTGGTGAGTGGGAAATCATATTATGACTGCTCCCGTCCTGGGTGCGGCGGGAGGGCGTGTCAAACTTTTACTAAAACCCACTCATGTTCCTTCGATTGCCTCTTATGTTCCAGGGTCACGGTAACTATTATAAACATTCCGCAACAACTTCTTATGACTTCAACTGTGATTTTTATTATACTGTAAAAGGGGTTAGTATAAAACCATGACATCATGTTAAACAAACAGACGTTTCCGGATTTGTGTGCATATAATATATCTTTGTGCGTGTCTTGACGCAACACTATTTTTTCCTTTTTATTGCCTTTGTATGCATCACGCATATGCAAATTATATCGCAGTGTTGTGGAAAGGTAAGAAATGTTCTTTTAGTAAGTAAGTATGTAATTTACAAGATTAATTGCTGAGAAGAAAATTATCAATAAGACAGATTCTTAAAAGGACAAAAAGCATGTATTTAGAAAAAAAACGTTATTCTTATTATGTTTAAAAATAGCGTTGGTAAAATAAACAGAACTTCAATGGCATTAATTGGTCTGTTATCCTTACTAATATGTCAACTCAGAGGAATTCCAAAAATATAATCACGTTGCATTGTGGTTTTGGCAATTCTCCTTAAGAAACTTCTACTCTTAATAATATGTACGAACTACAAATACCTTTTTTAAGCAATAAAAATTATTATTATATTATTATTATTATATTATTATATTACTCTATTTAGTTCCAATTCTCTCCTTTTGAAATTTGTCCTTTTGAGAATCTGTTTAACCTTTAAACAATCAAGCGATACAATCAATGGAATTCCCTGCCGGCGTCTCGTCTGTGTTCCCAAATGCATATAAACCGGATGTATTCAAGAGACGAGTGCATAGGAATCTTTTGGGTGAGCTCGCTCCATCGTAGGCCCCGTCTATGCTCTCGGGCTAGTCTGGGACCAAGAGCAGGCCCATATGTAATTAAAAAAAAAGCGCTAGCTGGCTGTCGCGCTGCTATTGACTTTCTATTGTGTCTCGAATCACGTGTGTTAAAACGTACCTACTAAACTTGCGTGCGGTAGCTTTCGCGTTATCTAAGTATCGGATGTAAGGTTTTTGATCTTCACGTGTATGTTAAAATAATTTATGCAAGTACTCCACTCTGTGACAAAAAGTCTCTCCCGTCCCTTTAAGTGGCGATGACTACTGCAAGTCTTATATGCTGGCTCCGCTAGTCACTACTTCTAGGTCGAGATAAATAGAAATGCTACTGATCACGGACTTTGGCTTTGCTATTGTCCATCTCTATCTTACTATAGCAGTTAGATAGTGACAGTAATATCACTTAGCTTCGGCTAAGTAAGATGTATTTATCTACGTTACAGCTTCACTTTTCACGTATTTAAAAGTATATAAGAACCCAAACACAACATTTTTCAACGTCAAAAAGTCATTGACCTTAAAAGAAAAATGTCCGCTCACTACTTCGCCGTGTCATATTAGATCTCAGATCCCAGTCCGGAGTCCGGGACCCCGCATTTGATTGACGCGTCAAGAGATAACCTGGGACCATCCCGCATATATATTAACTCGTCAATTCTACTTTGTAACATTCAAATGATATTCACATTCGGTTTGCGGTGACTTTGTATTAATTTTAGATGGAACTCTGAGGTTTCATGTTTCTGAATGAAACGAATGTTTTGAATGTGATTATTTTATTCATAGTTTAGAGATTTCTGAGATTAGTTGCGATAGATCTACGAGTGGATTATTTTCAAGTGGATATTGGTGCAGATTCTCTTATTCACTAACTAACATAAATTAAATTAAGTACATCTTTCTCTTTCCATTTCATTAAGAAAAGGACAGAAGATAAAGTATTAGTTAAGTCCTGTCAAATTAAGACAATCCATAGATAAGTTTGTGTACAAGAGAATAAGCTCCATTGTGTGTGAGGGATTTTTTCATAGTTAATACTGGCTCATGGCTGACAAATGTAATGCCAAAGTGGTTGAATCACCCACCCCTATTGCCTGAAATTGCGGGTACAAAACTGTGCAAGTTGACGGGCCTGTTGAACTAATAGTAAGTGACCCTGACTGCTAAGCTGGAGGTCGTTTGTTCGATTCCTACCCAGGGCAATATGTTCTGTGTCTGGGTGTAATTTATTCAAATATGTATGTTTTTATAAATTATATACTTAAGTATGTTTATTAGTTCACCATAGCACAAGCTCTGCTTAGTTTGGGATCAGATGTTCGTATGTGAGTTTAATTAAGTGCCAATGTGTTTTTCTCATTCTCGGAAAGCACATACATAGTTCCTTTAGATCAGTGACAGTCGTTGCCGGTAGTCAGTAGCCAAAACGTGTGACGATCTAAAACTAAGGGTATTGTATTACTTAGTAACCGGATTGTGTTGTGTAGGCATGATAGGCAATCGATCTATGTAAAACACCGGTATTTAGCTAGATCGGGTTAAACAGCTAGCCGATACTAATATATGCAGTTGAGCAAATGCTAAGGAGAGTTAACAAGAGTAACTGACTTCATTTATTGTTTTTAGTGTGACGGTTTTCTCTGAAATCTCCATATATTAATAGTGACCATTTTGTGAAAATGTTCACTATCTCTATCTACTAATAATACACCGTGTTAAGTAAGACGATAATGGTTTTACTAAATTTTGTACTTTTATTAGTCACATGACAGTTTATAATGTTACCGGCCAAACCCGAATTCTGGACAAACTAGTTTAGCCTAGGCTTAACTTGTTCTTCCTCGCCTCGGCTCAGGGCACTCCAGCTCGAATAGGTATGGTTATTTTTTTTTTTCACACCACCCAGAAATTGGAGCCTCGCGCAGTGAGGTTCCGTCAACCTATCTTAGACTAGTTTAGCCTAGGCAAAACTAGTTTGTCCTGAAATCGGGTTTTGCCGGTAACATATACATAACATATATATACAATGTGTAACTGAATTAATGCACATTATGAAAATAGTTTGTTCAGAATCTTTTACTGAATCGATTTTTGTAATTTTTATAAAAGGTGATATTTTATCCCAAAAATAATTAAAACTACGTAAACTGCTGTCACACTTCCGCTGTACAGTCAAAACAAACTAAAATGGATGAAATACCTACTACGCTAGACCCTTATGTAAGTGCGACTGTGTGCATACGTAGATTGGTAATGTGACTATAATTTTCTCCCACAATCTGTACAACTAATTTATAAAAAAGCAGTGTTTTAAACATAATAATAAAAATTCAGTGTATGTTAATACATACACTGAATTTTTATATTATAACAATTATAATATATATTATATTATTTTGATTATAACAATATTCTGATTGGGGTGTCTGGTGGTGTGCGTTTATTCCGGGACATGTTGTATATTACGATTGTATATATGTTGTATAATACGACTTACCTAACACGGTTTTAACCTATAAAAACTCCATCTCAGACCATACAGACAGACACATCAACACATTTCCATTCCCACTGTTTACGAAGACAAAAAACTACCAACACACAAAAATCCCCATTTTCCGTCAACAGTAATACATAACGCGGTACAAAAACAAAAAATAAATGCGAAAAGGAATTAAGACACGCGTTATTTCCTTCAACCACTAAACCATAATAATTCGCAATTCCCTTTACAAAGGCCACATTATCTAAGGGCCATTTAAAAGGAGGCTTCCCACTAAATTCACTTTCTTTCGCGCAATAAGGGGAGCTCGCTTTTGTTGTGGTGTGAAGTTGTGTATCTGACATCGGATTGTAGATTTTCAGAGCAAGATTTGAGTTTTTTTTTTCGCTTTTTGTTAGGTTTGTGGAAGTTGAAGTTATTACAGTCAAATTTTAGTGTGTTGGGAAAATAATGTAGGTATAACTAAGGTAAATACAAGTTAAAAGAAAAAAAGGTGTAAGTCTGTCAATTGACAGTGTTTTTAAGCTTGTTTTTGTTTGATTTTAGTGTGTAACAAAGGTCTTTCTTGTATTTAGGTGATAACGTGTCTCTAACATAAGCTAGGATTTTTTTTAAACGAGTTTTGTTTTTTGTTTACAAAGGCCACATTATCTAAGGGCCATTTAAAAAGGAGGCTTCCCACTAAATTCACTTTCTTTCGCGCAATAAGGGGAGCTCGCTTTTTTTGTGGTGTGAAGTTGTGTATCTGACATCGGATAGAGATTTTTAGAGCGAGATTTGAGTTTTTTTTTCGCTTTTCGTTAGTTCTGCGAAAGTGGAAGTTATTTTAGTCTAATTTTAGTCGGCTGGGAAAATAATGTAGATGAAACCAAAATAAATAATTATAGAAAAATAGTCTGTCAACTGACAGCGAGTCTTTAAGCCTGCTTTGTTTGATTTTAGTGTGTAACAAAGGTCTCTTTTGTATTTAGGTGATAATGTGTATATAGTATAGTACCATAAGCTAGGATTTTTTTGAAACGAGATTAGCTTTTTGTTCAATTTGGTTAGTACTGTGAACATTAAGGTTAGAATAATGGGTAGAAAGTGAGTACCTATATGTTTGGATGGAAGATTTTTTGAGCGAGATTTTAAAGTTTTTCTTTAGTTTATTTTTTTCAAACAAAGTTTGTTTTGTTTTGGTTTTGGTAAGTTCAGTGAAGATTAAGCTTGTTTTAGTTTGAGAGTAGTGTTTAAAGAAAGCCTCTTTTCAGTTGTAGTGGCAAAATAAGTAAGTATTTGACACAACTACATTTAAGATCTAAGTCTTATACCGAATATTAAGCTTTGACTAACAACATTTTTGTGTATGAGGATTATCTATTTTTATAGTGGTTTGGAAATGGAAATCTAACATGGGATGAAGAAATCATATTTTTTATCAAACAGAGTCTATAAAAGAAAAAATACATAAAATATTTTGTCAGATACCTCGTTACCGCACACAAGAGTGGTTCATTTTCAGTTCGTTCAATTTTTTCCCTTGAAAGCTTTCAATGCTTCGACCGTGGCAACAAAAGAAAGCAAATAGTGGACCTGAATGGACCTGAACACTTCATATCTAATCGTGAACAACCATTTTTTTAGGGTTCCAAGAACGAAAAGTAAGACTAAGGCTGAGGCTACGACGCGAGCTGCGACACATGAGCGATTGAAACAAATACATGGATACTCACCGTGTATGGCTACACCGTTCATCAAATATTACTAGCGATCTTTGATTTCTTTATGCGACAGGAGCTACAATACTGTAATCACGGCACCGGCTACATCGACGTATCTGCGAAATTGAATCGAATATACGCAAGATTTTCGCTTATAATGTAGCCATTCCACGTTTATCTCGTTTCGCTCTTCCAGTCGCATCGCAAATCGCTGCCTACTGTAGCCTCAGCCTAACGTAGGTGGTACCACAAAAGATAGCATGGTAGAAAATGTACAAGTCGTTTTTTTTTTTGAAAATAGGAAATCATCAAATGACTTCTCCCGCCCTGGGTGGAGCGGGAGAGAGTGTTATACTTTTATTGACTAAAACCCACTCTTGTTTCTTCGGTTGCCCTTTATGTTTGTATTAGAACTATTCGGCAACCCCGGATGCCAAAAGTATTAAGCCTGCTTTTTAACAGCATTTTTTACATTATGTGCATAAATAAATAAATAATAAGTGCCAACGAATCCCTATATCTGAACCCTTGATGTCGGTCTGACTGACAGTGTACTCTCGTGAATCATAAATTGTAGAGAATCGAAATGTTTTTAGAGTGTAATTCTATTAACTAAATACATTTTGATTTCGATTTTTTATTTAAGAAATAATTAAGTAATGTTGTTTGACAAACATTATGCCTATTAGTTAAATCTGCGCTCTGGTTCTCTTGTAGCACATATTAATGGATTATAACAAAAAAAGAGAAAGTTTACAAAATTACTACGCATACTGATAAAAATCAGTGTGTAGTTACTGCTTTAAAAAAAAACAGAAAAATTAAGCTCTTAACGAGTGAGCCGCTCTTACTAATAACCAAAGATTTTGACAAAAACTATTTGCGAACATCACCATGAGAGACCATCAGGAATGACTACTAATCTAAACCTTAACAACATCTTCATTACCAATAATCAAACCAATCAAAGAACACCTACACTAATTACTAGGGCTGATACTATCGTGGTTACAACACTATGTACCGAGCAATTGTGGCGGCATCCTTGAGGTCCGTTCACTATATCCCAGCTGCTCAGATTGCTGCCGTTTCGAAATGCATACAAACGGGGCCAAGTACGCTTCCTTTCAAGCAATCTATTCATAGATACGGCGTGTAAAGGTGCATTACCAATACCCAGTAATTGTATCCGAAATGCCTTCTGTAAGTACAATGGCGAATTTTTGAAAGCGAAAAACAAAAGAACAATGTTAGTTTCTCTATCTAGGTCTGTTGACGTCACTAGTTACCCTATTTTACATCGGTTTAGGTAATAAACTATAGGTAATTTACCTAATATTAATGTTTAGTCATTAAAAAAAAATGGTATGTTTTAAATAGTTTTTTTTTAGATAGAAATGCATGTCTACATGTTTACATTTAGTTGTTTACAACCGGTTGGGTGATAGTGTTTTGTTACTCAAAACACAAGCGCCTTACTAATAATCGCTGCATAAAGTTATGACAGGTTTATACGTCAAAAAATGTATGGTTACACAGGCTTTATTCATTGCATAACTTTACACAGTGATTATTAGTAAGGGCATATGTTTCGAGTAGGAGTAGCTTTAATTCTATTATTTATTATAATTTATTTCAGAACATAATTCCATATAAAATTGTTAGTTTGACTTGAACACAACTTGAGCTGTGTACCTTAATCCAGTGCCGCACTCAACGTTGTCTACTATTTAATTCGATAGTTATTTTTTATTTATTTGTGCAGTACCTACAAAACCTAGCATTTATATTTTTTAACTAGGTATTGATTTTCTTTCTTTAATATGTCCAATATTATAGTCAGTAGGCAGACATTTAAGCACCATACTCATCAATCAATACCCAACAATCCAACTTACTAGCCACAAGAATTAATTAAAATCATTGGATAATATCCCTACCCATTGGAGCGATTATCCAATACATTAGACTCCAATAACCGAACATGACATTCCTGATTGGTAACTGTCGTTTGATCCCGGATTTCCGAGAAACGATTTAACAATAGACTGAAATGAACGCAGTTGTTACTGAAGTGTTAATCAAGGAAATTGTTAGTCTATGAGTTTAAGGGAGAAATGTGAGGCAATTCGAAGTATTTTAACTTTTTTTTTGCATTTTGAACGCCGTTGTCATGACAACTGAACGCAAGGCCATCTTATCTTTTTTCTTTGAAATAGTAATGCTCTTACGTGCCTTGTGATGGCCTGACCGATAATATACAAAACTAGCGGTCCCCTGCGGTTTCACCCGCATTTTTCGTTACTGCTCCGCTCCCGTGGGTCGTAGCGTGATAGTATATAGCATTCCTCGATAAATGGGCTATCTAACACTGAAAGAATTTTTCAAATCGGACCAATAGTTCCAGAGACTACCCCCTACATACAAACTTACAAACCTACAAACTTACAAATTTTACCTCTTTATAATATTAGTATAGATTAGTATAGATAGATAAACTATCTTTCACCATAGTCTTCTTACAAGTCATACACAATTTACATTAAAGTAGTAATATAATTTAAAATTCAATTTATAATTAAGTCTTCAAACACACGTGATTCCTGACACAATAGAAAGACGCAGCCCGACAGCCGGCTGTCGCTTGGTCGTTGATAGGTTACACAAAGTCAAATTGATAAAAATATTACATACTTACAACTAAAATGAAGTCAACTCTAAATAATACAAACAATAAACTCACAATATAGAAAAAAGGACTAAATTAATTTACCTATTAGTCAAAGTTTCATTTTCACAAAAACGTCAAATGAATTAAACGCTTACACAATAAGCCATTTAAAATCCATCAATCGAAAAATAATTTCTCAATCTACCACAGAACAAAAAACATATTAATGACCATTTATTTTAATATCAACTACAAGTAACAGCTCATATCGAATTTTTTGAGGTCATTTCAGCCATTTCTGATCATACCACTAAGCTCATACTATGATTGATTCCACGTTCCAACATAATGTCAAGTTGCCAATCACAAAGCAATTTTAACAATAATGGGTTAAGGTGAATATTAGAATGTCAGACGATTAAAGCTTAAGGTGAGTACTGACCAATGTAATGTAAACACGGCTAAACATCGGGCCTTACTTAACCAGTACAAGCTGACTTCTAATTTTTAGAAAAACGTATACACAGGCAGGTCAGCTAAAACTGGAATGGCTTGGCTCGACGTACACTGACTTACTGACTTATGACTGTCTGTTGATACATCAACGTACAGCCCAAACCGTTGGTTCTAGAGACGTTAAACTTCTAGTAGGTAACCACTCAGTTTTTTTAAATTCTAAACCTATAGGGAAAAAAAGGAAATTAGACTTCCACGCGGGCGGAAAGCTAGTACAATACATTTGTGAGATACTAATGTACGTCCGATATAAGGCCAAGAGTGTTATGGCGACCAATGAAATTCATATTTTGTGTTATGACAGTGACAGCTCATGAAATAGAGCCTGAGATACAGCTTTTAGACAGACAACCGAATGATTTGTCGGACGGACAGACGGTCGGATGGTCCAACGGATGGACATACAGACTGTCAGACGGACGGATGATCAGCGGAGGCTTAGTGACTAAGTTTAGTTAGCACTTACAGTTAACCTTTCGACGACTAAGCGACAGCCGACTGTCGCGCTACTATTGTCTTTTTATTGTGTCTCGAATCACGTGTGTTCGAAGGTTTAACACGTAACATCATGCCGCCGCCGGTCAGTACTCAGCTTAATATTTGAATGCAATTTTTAATAAAAATTCAACTTGGTGCATTATTGTAATGAATATTACTTTTTGATTGAAGTGGCGGTAGAGTGACTGTTTAATGGTACTGTGACTATTCAATTTTTACGATTACTTAATAATTATATATTATATTTATATTTAATAATCAATCATTTTAATTATGCTTGTTTCAGGTTGGCCGGTCGAATCTAGACATTGATGTATTTATGATAGTTTGATTAACGTGAAAGTTTGTAAACTTGGACGGACGGATGGATGAGATTTATTTATTTTTTCTATTTTACGCAAAAAATACTGAACGAATTTTGGAGAAACTGAGAGTACCAAATATTTTTGTACATCAGAATAACACATAGGCTACATAACTTTAGTCCATGGGTGCTGAGCAGTAACCAAAGGCGTAGAGAAATATAACGCGTTTGTAACCACGAATAACATAAGTAATATGTTATTAAAATATTGGTGCCTATTTTCGTAACTAAATTTAAGTTCAGTGTTTCTTACTCATTCTATTTCATTACGAAAAGGACAGAAGATAAAATATTAGTTTAGACGCTATTAACAACATGGCCACTAAAAATACGTCGATTTACTTCAGGCGCTGGTTTATTTGACCGGACTAACCTAACATTATATATCTTCGGTCCTTTTCTTAATGAAATAGAAAGATAAAGTTGCACTTAACTTCAATTTAGTTTAGTTTGTGAACAAGAGAATTTCTGTAAGTGAGACCTGATTCTAAAACCTACCAAAAATAATTCTTCAATAAAAGCATATTTTTCATTTATTTACAATTTTATTCACGCCAGTACGTATGTAAAATTCGATAATTCATCGTTTTCAATTTTCATTCGCAAAGAGATTTCGTTCAATGATACCGATGATTGATTTAGCTCCCGTCTCCATTCCTATTAGTAGTTTTATCGTTCATTCGTTCGTTCCAAATTTGAATGCTCCAGAATGATTCGTGAACGGTTGGGTTTGCATGAGTTAATCCTGGATTTTCGTTCTAAAAATAAAAGTTTAATAAATTGACATGTAAGCATTTGTTTGTGTTTCATGATAACCAATGATATTATAAGTAAAAAAGTATAGATAGGTCAAAAAGTGGCACTTTGAAAGTTTGCCATTTGGCCAACATGATACTAAGTATCGCGTTGACATTTGACGTTTATCTCTTTTTCACTCGCACTACTTTAATCATGTCGAGTCATCTCGTGTTCTTGGTTATAAGAACACGTGTATGATCTCCATACTATAATTTAATAACCGTACAATTGTCATTTAAACTGAAATATTATTTTCAAACTGGACATTGGCAGAAATCACTGAAAATTCGTTGGATTGTCATAATAAATATAAAAGTTGAAGTTGTTGAAGTTCAATCATGTCATCCTACTTTGACGTGTAATGTATGTGTGCGTTAGTGTGCCGTTTCTGAAGATAGAATATCGTTTAGATAACCTATCTAAACCTTTTTACGTATAATATCATTGATGATAACAAATAACTTTCTTTAATATTTTTTTTTTAATTTGATTTCACTTATTTTCTGGTTGCACTTGTATTCCTCGATAAAATAGTTTAGAATTTTGAGTAGTCCAGAACCTTTTTTTTGGATGGGAAATCATTAGACTTCTCCCGCCCTGGGTGGGGCGGGAGGAAGTGTCAAAAACCCACCCACGTTCCTTCGGTTGCCCTTTATGTTACGGGGCCGCGGTAACTATTAGAACAATTCGCAACATAAGTCAAGAACCTAACAGCTGATAATTATTCCAAAGACTTACAGGAAACATTGCTAGGACAGATTGCTAATTATTATATAAAAATGGGAATGCAAAGCCATAGAAATAGCTAGTGTATATACATACTAGCTTTCGCCCGCATACATGTTGAAGTTTCCATCCCATTTCATGTCTCTAGGACCAGCGGTTTGGCCTGTGAGATGATAATATATCACCCTGACAGTCACTTTACCCTTTTATACACATAGATAGATAAATTAATACCTGCGCCAACCAAAAAACCAACTAATATCAAAACCATAACCAGATCAAGGTTAAAAAAAAACCAGTTCCACACAGAATTTGAAACAGAATCAAACAAGTCTAAAGAATGTCGTGTGTTGTGTTCCCTCTCAGTTTCTATGGAATCCTCTCCCTTTCCCTTTCGTTCGCAACCGGTTCCAATCAGGCGCACGTTCCAAATACAAAACGCTTGCGATTTGAAGGATTCTTTTTTTGAATTTGGAGTGATAGGTCTGATTATAGTTATTGTTAATGAGGTTATGTCAATGATGTTATAAGTAAAAAAGTGTAGATAGGTTACCAAAACGAAATTCTATCTTCAAAAACGGCTCACTAACGCACACATACATTACACGTCAAAGTAGGATGACATGATTGAAGTAGTGCGAGTGAAAAAGAGATAAACGTCAAATGTCATCGCGATACTCAGTATCACGTTCTTTTAATGTGCCACTTTTTGACTGCATATAACCTATCTACACTTTTTTACTTACAACATCATTGGGTTATGTACATAGATGTTAAGTAATATCAATATGCAGTATTAGTGTGCTAGGTTTAACCTCTTGTATTAATAAAACAATTAAAAAGTTAGTGTCTCGCGTTTATATTATGCCCTTCCGGCAGCCAAAGGGTTAATATGATAAAGAGTAGAATTAGTTTATAGTAGAATTAGAACATTCAGATTTACCTGACCCGAAAGTGCGGTAAATTGAACAATTACTAAGCACACAATTAATAAAACAGCAGTTTTTTTATAAGTAAACAAGCGCATTTATAAACTTAAGCTTGTTGTACGTGATTTTATTATAACTGATTATTTTATTAATCCTGAAGTAAGAGTGGGCCAAGGATGGTAAAAATTGCTCTTTTACTGTGAGCATCAATGTATTTTTTTTTATTTGAAATGAAATTCATCATTATCATAGCATATTCGCGTGAGCAAAGCCGCTGATGACAGCTAAAAATATGAATAATAAATAACAAGGCTTAATAAATAAATCAAACAAAATACAGACAGCCTTTTGAATCCCTAGACATTCAATTAATAACAAGTCAAGTAACATTATTTTTCCAATAAATAAAACATTCTCCTGGCCTACAAATCACCTGTCACTTATGAGCACAAAATATCGACTCTTGCGCATACATTGCGCATGAGTGCTTGGAACGTCGGCGTCGTCGAGGAATGCGCCCCATCCCGTCTGACTTGTGAGACTGGGTCCAGTGGACCTTGTAGACTGATGCAAATGTTGCATTTTAACATCATTGTTGGGTACGTGAAGTCTGCTACTGCAATTGTGGCTTAAACCTTCGAACACACGTGACTCGAGAAACGAAAGAAACACAACAGCAGCCCGACAGCCGGCTGTCGCTTGGACGTTGAAAGTTAATGATCGATTTTTGACACATTTCTCATACAAAAACTGTCAAAGTTGTCAAATGGTCTGGGCATCACGACACGATTGCTATAGCAGAATAGAGCCCCTGGTCGCGTAAATACACCATTCGTCTATGTGGTGAGATCTCAGATTGTTTTTATTTTTTGGAAACTGCGATAAATTCGTAAAATTATCAAATTTAATATGAGGTAGTCAGATCCTGGAATTGAATATTTTTTGATGTACGACCACTTTGCGAATTGGTTAAAAAGTAAATACCTACCTACTAATAAATTATTTTGGAACAGTCACACACGGTCATCTGTTCCTAAGCTAAACAGCCCCCCTAGGCAAGTGGCATTGTAGATTAGATTGTAGATTAGAATAGATTGTCAAATGTATGGGGTTGACATAAGCTTTATTTATGTATTTATTTATTTATTTACACTTTATGCACAACGGTACACAGGCGGACTTAATGCCGAAGGCATTTTCTCCCAGTCAACCTAGGGTGGTTTTGCAAGCTTTGGCTAAATAATTTGACATCTCCATACATTTGACTATCTATTCTATTTCGCTATCTATTCTACAATGCCACTTGGCTACCGGTTCAGAGTCTGTGCTGTGACAACTAGATAATTTGACTTTAACATTCATTAGTGCCAGCAATTGGTCTACTCTTATTGCGAGATAAATAGACGTATGCACTGACTTTGGCTTAGCCATGTTCCGTCTCTATCGTGCACTTGAAGTTTGGCAGTTGTGTAACAGTGACAGATATAGTGCTAAGCCAAAGTCAGTGCTTAGTCACGTCTATTTATGTCGCCATAAGTAAAATTAATCATTTGATTTTCTTTGATGTAGTATGTACTAAAATTTTAAATGTTAATCTACTTTTTTGTTGCTGACTGTGCTATGTTTGTTTACAGTGCTCACATTCACTAAAACAAATCGAACAAATAAATTCAAACTACTAAACTTCACCTACATCAAATTCCGAACAAAGCCTTAAGGAAAAATAAATTTTGATTTCATGGAGGAGAAAATCTCCTGATACAATAACGTCAAAATCAATTGAGAAGTTTATGAGATTCGCGCCGAACTAGCCATACACACACTTTACTATGTAGATTGATGCTAAACCAAGGTTTATTGAAAGTTAAGCTTATAAAACAGATTTTGAGTTTAGGATTTATTTTTAAACCCTGAAGCAAAAAGATGGATGTTTATAAGTTTGACCGCTATGTGTGTGTGTTTGTTTGTGGCATCTTAGCTCTTAAACGGGTGTTCCGATTTGGATGCGGTTTTTTTTACTTAAATATTCGTTTAAAAAAAATCAAATTAATTATTAAAAAAACTAAACAAAGCCACCGTCTTCCGAAATCGCAGGTGAGTTTTTTGATTATTAAATTCTTTTTTTTGAATTCATCCCTTTTTTAATTAATATGGTCTATATATGTCACTCACACAACTGAGACGAATTCAATGACACCTCATATGTCGAAATCCGTTCAAGGGTTTAGGCTGTAGAGCGTGCTATAGAATGAGACATACATACATAATACATACGCTCGAAAAACATAACCCTTCTATCGGCAGTCGGGTAAGAAGCCTACTACTTAGATTATCTAGCAATAGATCTTAGACATTCAGCCTTTTCGAATTAACTGTCGGTGTTAAAACAAATAAAGACAAATCCGTACTAATATTATAAATGCGAAAGTAACTCTGTCTGTCTGTCTGTCTATCTCTTCTTCACGCCTAAACCACTGAACCGATTTGAATGAAAACTGGTACAAATATACTCTCATACCCGAGAAAGGACATAGGATAGTTTTCATTCCGGAAATCCCCTGGGAACGGGAACTATTATTCCACGCGGACGAAGTCGCGGGCAAAAGGTAGTAAAAAATATTAATTGTCGCCACACTAATACAACATTAATAAGTAGTCCCTATCTATGGACCTATGTAGACAAATATAAAATATAAAGTTTTTTACTATAAAAAACTCTATATAAAAAAAAGTTATCAGATCTAGTGGTCCTAGTCTTTGTGTTGATGCCTCACAAAAATGTGTGAAAATATTTTTAGTATGTCTTTTCAGCTTTTATCTCTATCGGTGCTAAATATTGCTTTTTATGATGTAAATTTTATGATGTAATAGGACAAATTTACATGTCTTTTCTTATCTTTGTGATCCATTTTTATATTTTTAACCGTATCTAAGAACCTTATGGTTTCGGAGATTTTACATAAATATATATTACTAGCTTTTGCCCGCGGCTTCGCTCGCGTTAAAAAGACACAAAAAGTAGCCTATGTTACTCTCCATCCCTTCAACTATCTTCACTTAAAAAATCACGTCAATTCGTCCCTCCGTTTTGCCGTGAAAGAAAGACAAACATTCAAACAGACAGACACACTTTCCCATTTATAATATTAGTAAGGATTTCGCCACACACTTCTAAGTCAATATTTTTGATTCGTTACATTGCACGGTAACAGTAATTTTACAACCCAAATATAAAAATAAAAATAATCTATAAAATAATAAATAACCCCCTTCACCTGGGTTGGACTGGTCAGACTTTCTGGCTTCTGACTGCCAGTAACGACTACCAAAATTTTATGAATGACAACCAGGACGTGCTTTACATGCTTTCCGAGGCACTGAATATCTGTGTCATCCAAGGTAAACTTTATAAAGTACACTAGCTTTTGCCCGCGGCTTCGCTCGCGTTAGAAAGAGACAAAAAGTAGCCTATGTTACTCTCCATCCCTTCAACTATCTCCACTTAAAAATCACGTCAATTCATCGCTCCGTTTTGCCGTGAAAGAAAGACAAACATACAGACAGACAGACAGACAGACACACTTTCCCATTTATAATATTAGTATGGATTGATTTTCTTACATAATGATTTTATTATAAGTATTGATGTATTGATTAAATAATGGCGCTTTTAATATTTTTTTTGTTTTTGTATGGCCATCCTGGACTTTTTTTAAAAACTAAAAGCCCATTTCATAACATTTCCTTTCAACGATCTTTTCTTCAAAAGTTAGGTGACAGCGACAATGACAGTATTGCCAGATTACGAAACAACTATTAGGCCACTCATATACACGTGAATCTAGATTGTGATAATGTGGGGGGGGGGGGGGGAATCGATACAAATCTTTTATGAATAAAGGTGATATGGTTTAAATAAATTTTGTTTACATTAATAGGTAAGTGATACGAAGTTCACCGGGGCATCTAGTATGTATATAATAAACTCACTGCCTGATATCAACGTGTTTGTTAATATATAACAATAACTAACTAAATACATTAAACTTGGAGGGTTTATTCTTTGTGAAGAATATAAAAAATAGCCCTAAAGGGTTAAAATAGTAGGTAGAAGTTCGACATCCACGCGGGCGAAGCCGCGGGCGAAGGCTAGTAAATATTTTAAATCTAGATATTTTTTTTATCTTAATATTATTTTTGTACGTTGGAAATAAGAAAAGCTGTTACAGTATTATTTTTTACAGCATATTACACGCCTTTTTGTTATTTCAAACCGTATTAAATGGCTTTTATTTGCATGACTTGGATTTATGAAAATGATTCCATTCGTATTTTGAAAACAATTAAACATTACTTATTTGTGTCAGGTTTGACGGGTTGTAACCTCTATGGTTGTAACTGTTTTGACACTTGATTTGCCGGTTACTATGACAACGACATCCAACAGAACATGGACAACTTTTATATGGGAAAATGGAATTGTTGTTTTACTCTATCTTTCTCGCAATTTTAGAGACAAAAAGTAGCCTATGTTACTCTCCATCCCTTCAACTATCTCCATTTAAAAAATCACGTCAATCCGTCGCTCCGTTTTGCCGTGAAAGAAAGACAAACAGACAGACAGACAGACAGACAGACAGACACACTTTCCCATTTATAATATTAGTATGGATATGGATATGAATTGAACAAGTCACATTAGTACATGCACGGATTAGAACCCATAACTTTTGGGTTGTGGAAAAGTTCTCATAGTTCCCGCGGCCCCGGAACATAAAGGGCAACCGAAGGATCAAAAGATGGGTTTTAGTCAGTAAAAGTCTGACACTCTCTCCTGCCCCGCCCAGGGCGGGAGATGTCATTCGATGATTCCAATCCTCAAAAAACAACACTCGAAGGCAAAGTTACACATCTTTTTACACTTCAAATCACTTTAGCCATCTTTGAAAGTACTTATTAGACTTCTAACATGCGTAATCCAGCAATATCTTAGAACTTCCTTCACCAAAATTCTGCAAATAGTTTTCAATTAAATACCAATCATATATCCACACATTCCGACTATATGGGGTGTACAAAGGTCTGTTTGACCCGATAAACTGTGTACTTTTCCCTCCACACTGGAAGATTAATGCTTATATTTTACGGGATTTTACTCCGTATAATTCTGAGTGATTTTTTCTACGTTTCTCGTCCCTTGAGACGTCGGCTTTTCTTTAGCCGATTTACCAACAGCTCTCAGATAGATGTTCTTTGTATTATTTTAAGGTGAGGCGCGTGGATGTTTTAATCCTTTTTTTTAGGGAAAACTAAACCGTACCAGTATTTTTTGTCTATAATACCTATGTATGAATTGATAGATTATATAAGTATGTATATCAGTTGTCTGGTTAGTTTTGGACAAGCTCTGCTTAGTTTTGGATTAGATGGCCGTGTGTGAGTTGTCCTAGATTTTTTTAGCTTTCGCTATGTGAACTTTAATTATCACTTTAGGAACTTTTTAGTTAAAAAAATTGCTTTTGTCCTTCCTTGGGGTTTAGCCTGATCAGACCACCAACTTTTCGGTTGGCCAACTGTTACGTAGGGTCGTAATAAGCTTGAAGATATTATGGAAGCTCGCATATTGTGATTATTCTGAGGTGCTCTGTAATTTTTGCTGGGTTAAAAAAACTAATGGCTAACTATATGCAGAGTGTTGTGAGTTCAAACACCACAAGATACATTTAGTTCAAGTTCATAAAATATTTTAATTTTGTATTTGTTTATTATTTTGTTACATACACATTGTTTTCACATGTAGAAGCAACAAAAAGAAAATGTAACCAAGATTTTAAAGATTTTAAAAAGAGTGTCCGTGGAGTTTCTTGCCTGTTCTACTCCTTAGAGATCTACGTTTTGGAATAGGCAATTAGCGTCACTTTTCTTTTCTGACTAACCGACCGACTCTTTGACAATTCATAAGTACCTGTAAATGGTCTTAGTGAAATAAATGCTTTGAATTTTGAATTTTTTAAAAATGGTTAATTATTTAGCCGTTAAAATGTTACAGACGGAAAAACTGACTTAGACCTAATAAATTAAAGTATTTAATTTACCTACTCCTTGTGTTATACTTCTTTATCAAAATGAAATTAAATCCGATGATGAAGGTGTAACACCACTCTACTTCTAACCACTAATAAATAATAATACAATTCCCCTCAATCGTCTACAGAGAACGATTTCTATGGCAAACTTACACTGTAATCAGCATACCTACTATAGTCATACAAACCATTGTTTCGTTCAATGCTCAGTTCAACGGCTTGGCGGCTTGATTACGGTAATTACAGTCGTACACGGCCCTGACAGTTCATTCACTCGTTCAACGTTCATATCATTCGATTGTTGAATGAATAGGGATGATGACTACGTAAAAATGACATTCTGTTTAGTCCGTCCGTAAGATTGTCTGTAACCGGGGTTGAGGAATAGTTTTAACAGTTACTGCGGCCCCGGAACTTAAAGGGCAGCGGAAGGAACAAGAGTAAACTTTAGTCAGTAAAAGTCTGACTCCCTTGGGATGAAAATTTCCCATAAGACTATTTAAAAATACTGGACACACATTTTTTGCTTGTTCAAATTAATAAAAAAATACAAAGATAAAAAGGATCAAAGTTCCGGAGTGGCTTGTGACGTCATTTTTCAGCAAAAATTCACGTCATCGCCATCATTTTTAGTTAACGAGTTAAAAGAAAAAATACATGTCCAAAAAGTTTTGATAATCTGACGTACTAAATAGACCTATCTGGCCTATTGCGAATTTTCGAGACATCTGTGGCTAGAGATATTCATAAGGACGACTTATCATATTAACACTTTTTTATAAAGATGGGAAATCATCAAATGACTAACTCCCGCCTTAGTGTCAGACTTTTACTGTCTAAAACCCACCCTCGTTCCGTCGGTTGCCCTCTATGTTCCGGGGCCGCGGTAACTATTAGAACTATTCCGCAACAAATAACAATACTTCATATAACTTATAATAACAAAGAAAATGTATTTCTACAGTTATTTCCTTTTTTTATTTTCCTAACTCTCTTTTTTTCGAACCGACTTTTCATAAAGAATAATAATCCGTACAAATATTAGAAATGCGAAAGTAACTCTGTCTGTCTGTCTGTCTCTTCTTCACGCCTAAGCCACTGAACCGATTTGAATTAAATTTGGTACAGATATAGTCTGGGACCCAAGAAAGGACATAGGATAGTTTTTATCCCGGAAATCCCCCGGGAACGGGAACTATTATTCCACGCGGACGAAGTCGCGGGCAAAGTAGTGTTAATTATAATTTTATTGGTTGAATGCTTCTTTTGTGCCCGTTATTGGGAATTTATCTGTTAATTTTTCAATGAACTCCAATCTTACTATTGTTAATTGGTTTGAGTGGGGTTCCTTGTGTCCTTTTTATATTTATTATAGCTGTTCCTCGCGGTTTCACCTGCGTTACGGTTTTTGGTTACTGCCTCGCTCCCGTGGGGCATAGCGTGATATTATATAGCCTATGTTACTCAGGGATAATGTAGCTCTCAAATGGTAAAAGAATTTTTAAAATCGGTCCAGTAGTTTTTGAGCCTATTCATTACAATCAAACAAACAAAGTTTTCCCCTTTATAATATTAGTGTAGATTAATGTGAGTTTTTTACTTTGTACTGATTTGAGTTAACATTAAAATTAAGATGGACTTTTTGCAATTAACTGTAAGAATAGACGTTGTTGTTGTTGAAATATCATATTACTCCTTCGAACACACGTGATTTAGGGCACAATAGAAAGACAATAGCAGCCCGACAGCCGGCTGCCGGTTGGTTGTTGAAAGGTGAAATGTTTTTCAAAGTCAAAGTCAAAGTCAAATCGTTTATTTCCATTAGACCATGAAGGCACTTTGGAATGTCAATTAGTTACATTAAAATAGTTGATTCTAGTTGCCCATTCCAAAAAGTTGTTTATATGGAGAAGAATGGGCAAGAAACTCCAGATGTACTCTTTTAAAATAAATATGTTACAATCAATTATATACATGATTACATTCTGTACAGTAAAAATGAATACAATGTAAAAGTAAAGAATTTACGTTAAAAATACATATTTGCAACAAACAAATAGTTAGAAATGGAAGCTATATCATATTTACGAGGTATAGTTTTACATTTACAAATATCGAAATGGTAGACGACCACTTTCAAACAAATAACTGAATTAGTGTGTGAGCCAACGCAATCTACAACAAAATGAGGAGATATAATTATATTTATATACCCAACTATGTGAAAAATATACGTATTTATAGTAAATATATTCAGAAAAATATGTATGTAACCAGTTTGATTTTGTGTTCACTGCGAATTGTCCTATGGGGCAGGACCAGCAACCTTCCAAGCATTTTTATCTTGAATATAATCTTCTAATTTATAATATGCTTGTTGACATAGTCTCTTTTTGATATATGTTTTAAATTTCCTTTCATTTAATTTTAATATTTCACAAGGAATTTTGTTGTAACATTTAACACAGTACCCCATGAAAGAAGTTTTTACTTTTGACAGTCTAAAATAAGGTTCAGCTATTTTATCTTTATTCCTAGTATTAAAATTATGTCTATCACCTACTTTACTAAACATATGCTGGTTTTTTCTTACATACATAATATTTTCATAAATAAATTGGCAAGGCACCGTCAAGATATTAATTGTTTTAAACAGTTCCCTAAGTGATTCGCGGTGACGTAAATCATAAATGGCTCTGACGGCTCTCTTTTGCAAGATAAAAATAGACTCAATGTCAGCAGCCCTACCCCACAGTAAAATACCATATGACATAATACTGTGAAAGTAGCTAAAATAAACCAATCGCGCAGTTTCGACATCTGTCAACTGTCGTATCTTTCTAACAGCATAAGCTGCAGAGCTTAGCCGTTTAGCAATAGATGTTATGTGAGGCATTGCAATTTCTCGTCTAGCGTGATTCCCAGGAAAACTGTTTGATTAACAAATTCTAGTTTTTCGCTATTCAACATGATGTCGCATTCGCTACTTCTAACGTTAGGCAGAATGAATCTAATACATTTAGTTTTTTTCTCATTAAGTACCAAATTGTTTACGGTAAACCAATTTTGAACCTGAAGAATAGAGTTATTTACGTCGTCAAAATTTTGTGCTTTTTTATTGTTCAAGTTAAAACAAAAATGTCAAGTGAAAAGTACTGGTCCGATGTGACACAAAAGAACAAAGTAGTGGACAGACAGAAACAAGTTTATTCTTAATCAGAAGGTATTTTTTAACCCTAATAAATATACCTATACAATGTGTTAATGAAATAACCCAAAACCTCGGACACCCCAACCGACTTTTATACTAATAAATTGATATGATGTATAATTATTTATTTTCATAAATTATAGTAATAGATATTTGAAAATGTTGTTGTCGCGCTACTTCTTACAGACTCGTAGCTCTATCGCCGCGGCGCTGTCAACGAACACGGGAGCACTATCTTTACATCGCGTTGGACAGTAGTGTACAGCGTCGTTAAAAAATATTAGAGGCGGCATGACAAATAATATTTTTTTGGAAAAATATAACCTATTATAAAAATTATTGTATTAGATTTTGCTGCCGATTCTAAACAAACCAGTTTCAGTTTTTGGGTTTTTTCATTAACACATTGTATATTTTTAAATTTAATAATACTTACGTTAGTCTTAGAAATATTTATGTAGTGCAGGTATCGAATCCATTGATGATTTCACCAATAGTGCTTACTTGTAAGTTAAAAAAAATACTATGTTTAAATCAGCTACAAAAACAAATGCACAATGCCTATTTTTTCCATCTCATATTATCCAATTATTTGTTTAAATTTCATTTCACAGTATTCCAAACAAAATTCACATCACTAAATCGGGCACACATTAATTAATTCAATTCCTATTTCAATTTATCGTACAGAAACTATAAAACCTGAATTAACGGAAGGAAAATAGCCGCATGGCCAAATGGCCACAAAGCTATTCGGTGTGAGTTAGCCGAGCGGCTATAATGATCACTTTGATCACTCGGATGGCAACTTGCCACTAAACGGTCCCGGTTATCATACTCTTTTGTATATGTTTTTTTTTATTTGTATATTTTTGTTGATTATGTGAATTTAGGTTGAATATTTATGAATTAGGGTTTATTTTGCCAAAACAGTCTTATTTTAACATTTGATTACACGTGATTCGAGACACAATATAAAAAAACTAGCTTCTGCCCGCGGCTTCGCTCGCGTTAGAAAGGGACAAAAAGTAGCCTATGTTACTCTCCATCCCTTCAACTATCTCCACTTAAAAAATCTCGTCAATCCGTCGCTCCGTTTTGCCGTGAAAGAAAGACAAACAGACAGACAGACAGACAGACAGACAGACAGACAGACACACTTTCCCATCTATAATATTAGTATGGATAGCAGCGCGACAGCCGGCTGTCGCTTGGTCGTTGAAAGGTTAATTTTCTGTGATAAAATGGAATTGAGCTAATCATATTTTTTTAAGTTTGTTGAGTTCATTATTATTTTATGATAGTATTTCCTTCTACGAATAAAATACTTTTACTAGGTACACGTAATACAGTCATAATTTCGAGATAAGTTGTTAATTACCAACCGTTTTAAGGATTACTAGTAAAGAAGAAATAAGCTTGTATATACCAAATCAATACTAAGGGTCAATTTATACCAGCGCAGAGTCGAAGCGTCAAATTTTTTACAACTTAAGCGAAGCCGCAAGAATACGTATTCGCCAGAATATGCTTTTTACGTGTAGTAATGGGCATCGATGACGCGTAGATTCGCTAGTGGGCGCATGATGTATAGGCGAGAATGCGCGCGCACCAATCAGCGTTGTTCATGCGCAGACGCGCGAATGCGCGCGACTTTTAATCTCAGACGCAATATGTGCGTTACGCTGTGGAGTTGAGGTCATAAAATAAAATCATAAAATCATATTTATTTTGTAAATAGGTTATTTATATAACACTTTTACACGTCAATATTTTGTTTTTTTTTATTTATTTTAAGCGAACGATGGGGCCGGTGTTTCGTAGCTGGACTGCTCTGAGAAGAAACATCCGAAACAAACTCAGAGGTCAAAGTCTCTTTTAAAGTCCATACAATCGTATTGGTCAAAAATGTGCGAGAACCATGGAGGTTAATGTCTGAGGCACTCTCTTGATGAGAGAAGGACACAGATTTGAGTGGACCTGTCCAGACAGTGCAAGCATTTGTCAGTAGTCGTTTAGCTCAACTAAAAACTAAGGAGCCCAACGTCTTGACGAACAGTACCAAAGTAAGGACATTTGGGTAGGCCGCATTAAATACTCAAACCGTCAGACCGCATATTTAAAACAAAAAAAAAAAAAAACCAACGACTTCAATAGTCCTCACATTCACAAAAATAAATGTCACAAAAACATATTATACACAATACTTTAAAAAGTACATATCAATGTCAAATAGTAATACATAAAAAAAAGATTATATACTTCAAAAAGTACACATCAATGTCAAATAGAAATACATAAAAAAGATTATATACTTTAAAAAGTACACATAAATGTCAAAATAATAATTGAAATGTCAAAGAGAAAAGAAATGTAAATAAAGTAAATAATGGCCAATGTATTAATCGAAACAGCTCAATCCCAAGCATTTGAATCCTCAATGTAATCCTTGACACAGTAAAAAGCTTTCTGACAAAGTTTACGTTTTATAAATAATTTAAATTTAGTAATGCTAAGTTCTTGAATTTGTCTGGGTAGTTTATTATAAAAGCGTATACATTGACATTTAAACGAGCCACCTATTTTCTTAAGCCTAGTTGAAGGAACTATGTATTTGTCCTTATTTCTTGTATTTATATTATGGATATCACTGTATTTTTTAAACAAATTAATATTTTTATGCGCGTACAACAAATTTTCATATATATATTGGCACGGCACAGTCATAATATTTACCTCTTTAAATTTGTCTCTGAGGGAGTGTCGAGGACTCAGTTTATAAATTGAACGAATAGCCCTTTTTTGCAAAACAAATATAGTCTGAATATCGGCTGCATTACCCCACAATAGAATGCCGTACGACATCAAACTGTGAAAATAGCTAAAGTAAACTAATCGGGCTGTTTCCAAATCAGTTAAACCACGAATTTTTCTGACGGCATATGCTGCAGAGCTAAGGTTGAATTTGTTTTGTTCAGTTTGGGAATGACGCTTCTATGCGCTTCGACTCTGCGCTAATATAAATTGACCCTAAGAAAACATTAGTTCTTCCTATAATAAAAGAAGCTAAAAATACATTTATTAGTTATTATATTGAATCATTTCAATTCAACGTTAATCAAAATTAGTTACGCTTGACATTTCAAATTACAAAAACTTAAATTAATTTTAAAAACCTTGATTACTATCCGAGCAATTGAAATAATAGGCTTCTGAACAACTACAAACATTACAACCAATGATAAACTTCAATCAAAGTTATAAGCTAATATGAATCATACAATTATTTCCAAATACATTATTTTTGACCTTCTAAATAACGTACTTATGAAACTCAACTACACAAGGTTTTTCTTGAAATAAATAAGTCTCATGGGATAACTCACACACGGCCATCTAAACCCAATCTTGGATTCTTGATTATCTTGGATTCTGGCTTCAGACTATCCGTAACGACTGTCAAAAATCTGTGAATGACAACCGGAACCAACTGCTTTACGTGCTTTCCGACAAATGCACGGCGGAATGTAATATATATGTCGCAGTCATCTGGTTGAATCAGCTATTTGATTGTATGATTAGCGCGTTTATTGAATGGCAACATTTAATTGAATGACTAGACCGAAAGCTGATTGAACAAGCGTCACTCAACGTCCAACTAGATAGCTGATTGTAGCATAGCCCTTTGAACAGAGCGGACGTAAAATCAGTCAGGTGATTGAAATTTAGTTCATTTTTTTTCCACTGCGGCGTTAGTAGTCACCGAAACAAATATGGCGTAAAACAGCTCGCGCAGATAGCAGTGTCTTGATATTATTTTGATTAAATTTACTTTAAAGTGATGTAAAGGAAGTTAAGTTTTTAAGTTGCGAACTTATGGTCACCTTAAACAAACATTACAAAGTCCTACTACTATACCCCATACTACTACTACTGGTACTATATCTCATTTAACGACAATGCTAAATGACGTTCAGTCAAGTCGTTGAACGTTACATTAAACAACTTGACGAGTTGTCGTTTAGTCATTCAATTAAATGTCGTCATTCAATGAACGCGCTAGTCATACAGCCAAATAGCTGATTTAACCAGATGACTGCGACATATACTTAAGATGTACATAATAATACCAACTTTCAATGAGTAAAAAAGCCACTGCCTGAATTCGAATTTCGAAAGCAAATAGCAATTCACAAAACCATAAAAATTAAAGCTAAAACTTCACAGATTTCATTTTCAAAAATAGTATTTAAAATTCAAATATCTATGGAACGCATACCGCGTTCCACAGATACCGAATACCATTCATTCGGTCTCCCGCCATAGGGATGTAAGCGCTCTAAAAGTTTATTTGGTCGTTCCGTTCACTCGTTCACCAGAGATGGCCCACTATTGTGCTGACTTCTTGAACGAATCGATTAAAAACCGTTCGGAACTTTTATGAGATCATCGGTTCACATAAATGTGAGACGTGTTTAAAAGTGTGTCAAGTTTTATATGAAAGATAATAAACGTTATTTTTGTAAGTATATTGGTATAATAATAGCTGTAACCTCGCTTACCATTGAAGAAAATGGTTCATTACAGACTGTGAAGTTCTAGTAAGTTGTTTCTTTTTTTCACTCCTAGACAAAAGCCTCCCTCCACTCCTTCCATATTTCACGATCCCTCGCTTTCTCTACAATTTTTTTTTAAGAAGTCGTCCAGTTCATCCCGCTGTCTGCTTCGTGGCGAGCCAAAAGCCCTTTTTTATTATATCAAATAATTTCTTCATCATCATCGTCATCTCTTTAGCCTTTACCAAACTTTGTTAGGGCCATATCTCTCACTTGGTGGCGCTATCAATTGCGACTTCCAGTAACACTCAAAGGGTTATGACCACTTTAGGATCTGCTTTCAGAGTAACCCGATCGAGCTGAATACCAATGCTTAACATAGAGCGACTTTTTTATGTATGGGACTATCCCGCCACATTATTCCCAACCACTGCAACTCGTGAAAGTAAGAATCAATAGTGGAGTCCACCAGAAAGTCTGCCGACGCAATGAAGCTTGACGAGTTCTAGAGAAACGATTCAACTGTCTTGGATCTCGCAATGAAATTAAATTGAAAATAACATAGAACGACATGCAACAAACATGACAGTTCTGGTTTAGACTGATCGTCAGATTTCCTGGCTATTGACTACCTATAACAACTGTCGAAGATCTGCAAGTAGCAACCGGGACCAGGGAAGCACGAGATGACAGTGATGACCTAGATATACTTAAAACTGTAAAGGTCACATTTTTTGGTCATCACAACCTCGTGCATGGAGTAAGTTGTCTGAAACAGGCTCTGCCTAGCTTAGGATCAGAAGACCATGTGTAATTGTCCTAAATATTTATTTCTTTTTTGAAAAAGTGGCGCCTTAATCATTAACTCATGATGACTATATTTAATTTCAAAGTAGTTAGAGTAACTCCTATTTTACTATTTACTGAATATTCAGTGCAGCTTAGCACTGAATATTCAGTGACGAACAAAGCGTAGAAAAATAGATTACATGTTTAATTAAGTAAAGTATAATTCTACTTACTTATATGAACAGCGTCTACTTAGTAACGCAAATGTACTGAGATAATTACATAATCTTTACATGGTATTAAATTAAGTTTTCTGTATGTTACCTTGGGTCTTTTGAATCATGAGTCGGATTCATTATGCGGTTAACAGTTGCAACAGACAGACAAACAAACAGACAGACTCACACACGGTGGTCTAAATAAAAAAAAATCCCTTTGCGTCGGAGGTTAAAAGGAAGATATCAATACATAATACATGTATGCTATACTATATGCTATAGTAAAACACTGTTATCCAACTGAACATAGTTGAGAAAAGGCTAGAAAGACGATGTTGATGTTATAGTATACGTAGTAAAAAAACCGACGTTATTAAAGACACTTGTGCGAAGCTGAGGCTGGTTGTTAGTCTAAGGCTGTGAATTGAGGAAGTTGTGTCAGTTCCCGTGATCCTCAGCGTAGTTGGAAGAAGGAACAACGGGGTGGCTTTTAATCAGTAAGTCTGACAGACCCCTCCGCCCTGAAGAGGCTGAGGGATCTGTCAGACATCCATTTCCACCCCGGATTAAAAAATGTTTGCTAGTTTTTATATTCATACTCGCTGTCCTCCGCGGTTTCACCCGCGCTATATCAGATTTTTGCTTACTAAAAAAAGAAGATAAAAAGTATTCTATGTCCGTCCCCTGCTCCTAAGCTACTTCCCCACCAATTTTCAGCCAAATCGGTTTTGCCGTTCTTGAGTTATAAAATGTGTAACTAACACGACTTTCTTGAAATATATATAAGATAAAGTGCAGAAACATGATGTTTGCGCAATGGTTTTTTATGACTCAAAGGCGTATTAAGTACCAACTTTCGAAATTCAACCCCTGGTAATATAGGGGATAGAAGATAGTATGAAAATAAGCGGGCGTTACCGCAGGAATCAGCTAGTTTATACAAGTATGTATAAAATTTATGCAAAGGCTTTAGAAATCTTAATTGAGACGAGACACTGTCGTAATCACCAATTAAAATTAACATATACTTGCTTTGTAGTTGCGCAAAAGCGAAATGATTTTAATGTGATTAAAACTACGGTTTGTGGGGTACCTGGTACATGATTACAATTAAGCTGAATATCAATATTATTATAGTAAAGGAAAAGATGCTTAATGCTTGAAAAAGCTTGTTGAAAAGAGTTAATCATTAGTAACACAAGTCTTATTTATAAAAAACTAGCTTTTGCCCGCGACTTCGTCCGCGTGGATTAATAGTTCCCGTTCCCGACGGATTTCCGGAATGAAAACTATCCTATGTCCTTTCTCGGTTCCCAGACTATATCTGTACCAAAGGAGACAATTTTTTTTGTTCGGGGATTAGGCCCACCACAAATTGTGGCATTTATTAATGAAATGCACGTTAGTTTATTCCTTATAATCTCTAGATTACAGTGGCAATATTAGCAAAACTCTAAGTAACCGGAATACTGGGAAATACGACAGTCAAAACATGACTCTCATAATGACCTAAAATCTCACAATGAGCGATTATTTAATGAGTGAATAGGTTTCCTAGGTATTTTATGTTAGAATAGTGCACTTTCAATAGTAATATAGGTGTAAATGACATAAAAACCTGGCTTTGGTGTGATTTTTTTCCGATTATTCTTTTACTGTGGACGCCAATGCTTTTATAAGTAAAGTTGTTGCACATTTCGTTGAAATCGAGCTGTACAATTGTTACAACAGCTTTATATATTATGCACTGTATCTCCAGAAGCCATTTTTCTAACATCTATTGAATAAAAATACGAAAAGAACAGAAGAAGCACTTATCTGACTATCTAGAAAACTGTTGGAAACTATTAGGCTAAGTTTACATGACCGCGAGAAGCCGCGCGTCGCCGCGTGGTTGAGGCGTTCGCATGATGATGTGCATACCAGTCCGGATGTCAATGTTGCTTGAGGAGGGGTCAATTTGCTTATGGATTTTATACCGAAGGCTGAGTCGTCGCAGAAAATGACAAAGACAATAAAAAAGCTTTCTTGCATCCTATTTTAAATGAAAGTCTTTCACTTAAAATAGGATGCAAGAATGCTTTTCAACGAACGTAGAACGCGCGGTAATGTCTACGATAATTGCTGCTTACTTTTGTCTTGTACCGCGCGGTTAGTGGTACAGAGCGGTTTCGCGCGGTCGTATGAACTTAGCTTAATAATGTAGTCTGTCAGTGTCAAACTGATTGAAACTGTACCACAGAGCATCTACAACGGAATGTTAATTAGGTACGTTTCGTTTCACATAATATATTTAAATTCACGTTGAAATAAATGTAAAAACGCTCCTCAACATGCATTTTTCCGTAATAGTTTTTTTACTATTATTTCATTATTCCCGTTAGATATCTATATAATTTTTAGTGGGTTAGTTATAATAAGGTGATGACTTGTTTCATGCGTAAAATTATTAATAAACGTAACCGTTTAATAGTGGGACCAAAAAAAATTGTCTCCTTTCATTCAAATCGGTTCAGTGGTTTAGGCGTGAAGAAGAGACAGACAGACAGAGTTGACACAGTCCATACTAATATTATAAATGCAAAAGTAACCAATAACTACTACTACTACTACTAGCACAGATTAATAAATAGTTACTACGTAACAGATACTTCACTCCAATACAAAAACCAAAATACCTACGCTATAATAGCCTACAAAATCATAATAATAATACCAGTTATTTGCAGCAAGGAGAAATGTACCATAATTACGCACAAAGAGAGTTGAGATTCTTTTGCCCGCCGCGCGACTAACGTGTGTGCGTGTCGTCCAGCAAATCTGCTAGGGTTATACGTATGATGACAATGGCAATAAAACGAATGTTTTAGAAAAACAATTATTATTTTATTTGTCGATCAAATATTTTTTAGTTTGATAAATTGACTGATGCATATTTTTCGTTCCTTGAATTCCCGACAAATATATTTTAGTGTAGAAAATATCCAAAACCACGTGAATAATTTTAATAAATAATCAAAAGGGAAACAAGAAAATTGGGAAACAGGGGAATTGCACAATAATCGGGCAATAATAACGTGGTTTTGGCATTTTGATAGTCAGCGCTGTACCCGTGACGCGCGAGCACTCAGTCGGGCGCGCGACAGCCCGGTGTTCGTTGTATCGTCGACGATACGCGAAGCGGTAGGCATAAAACGCGTGGCCTTGAGCGAGTGACGGACGCCTGCTACTAGCTAGTAAGTTATACTATCCATACTTCCATAAGTATGGATAGTATAACTTACTAGATTTTGCCCGCGGCTTCGCCCGCATGAATGTTGAAACTTCCATTTCTATTTTACCCCTTTACAGTTAAAATTTCCAAAAATCCTTTTTTAATGAAAACTTACTTTTCACGTTTCAAGTTTCATGTATCTAGGACCAGCGCTTTGGACTGTGTGTTGATATAACAACACGCTATAACCTTCGAGAGCAAAGCATTAACCACATACGTTAGTAAAACTGCAGAGGACGCTAGTTATTACATAAAGACTAATAATTTTAACTTCGAAGCATGAATAACATCAAAACGGATTTAGCTTTAACTAGCTGCTGCCCGCGACGTCGTCTGCGTGAAGGCTTCAGCTCCGCCCCCGTAGGTGATAGCGTGATAATATGTAGCCTATGTTTTAACCCGACCTCTTAGTAATATCCATGCAGAATTTGAACTAAATCCATGCCGTACTTTTTGAGTTTATCCCGGACATACATACAGACAAACAGACAAAAATTCTAAAAACTATATTTTTGGCTTCGGTATCGATTGTAGATCACGCCTCAAGTGTTCTTTTAAAAAAAATATCCAATGTACAGTTTTGACTTTCCAACGATTTTATTATATGTATATAGATAATACATATACCTTTTTTCTAATTAATAATGTGCAATAGCTACATTTGTGAAAGAGTGTACATTAAAATATAGAAATACCAGCGCTCCTAGACAAGTGGCAATATAGAATAGAATAGATTGATAAATGTATGGGAATGTCAAATTACTTACCGTAAGCTTTTGTTGTAGTCGGGTTTTAGTTTTTTAACTTTATTTTATTTTAACAGTTTTGGTGTTTTAATTTACTGTGCCGCCGTCAGAAATTAAAGGCTTTACTATGAAATGATAGAAAAAGAATCGATATAAAGATGATCGATGCAAAGAAAATAAAATAAAAACTAAGTTTACTGGCGAAACCGGAGGTCAACCTTTACAAGAATGTTTTATTCAACTGAAAAGAAAACCTAAACAACAGTTTCACAAAGCTATTAATTCAAATATTCAAAAAAGGTTGATCACCTCAGGCCATTATTCTATATCACGGTCATTTAATTGTGTGACCTTTTGAGGTCAACCAAGTTCAAGGCTCTTTTTTGACCTTGCAAGTTAGTGTCATCTGGCGGCATTTGGTTAACTATGACGCTCGTACATTGAGTGATAAATGATGTTCTTTGGCGGGCCTGTTGGTCTGGTGGTTGGTGACCCTGACTGCTAAGCCGGAGGCCGTGGGTTTGATTCTAACCCAGGACAAACTTTGTGTGATGAGCACGATTGTTAGTTCTGGGTCTGGGTGTAATTTATCTATAATATGTATGTATTTATACATTATATAAGTATGTTTATCAGTTATCTAGTTTTAACCAGCTTTTCTTAGTTTGGGATCAACGGGCCATGTATGAGTTGAACCAGTATATTTGGAAAAAATGGAATTTTATGAAATGGATAATAGCGCCATCTACCACCCTAGCATCTAGCTTTTTAACACCCGTAGCATAAAAAGGAGTGTTAAACTGCTATGTATGAGTGTATCTGTCTGTGGCAACGAAGCTCTTAAAGGGGTGAACCGATTTAGATGCAGTTCTTTTTATTTTAAATTATATTAGCTAGTGGTGGTTCTTATACAAGTTTCATCAAAATCGGTCCAGTCGTTTTGAAATTATCAAACCATTTAAAAAAAAGACCCTCTCCAACTCTTTTAAACACTCTCTTTTAAGAAGCTTGTCTTGGTTTTATTAACTTCAAGGGCGAGTGATTTTTTAAACTTCAATTTACACTTGTGTTTTTTTAACAATTCAAGCTAATCACAAAGAAGAAATTTACCGATAGATATAGTGATAAGAAAGAAGAAGATTGTGAATTGGATAAATATTTGTGCACGTTCGAATTGTTTATTTTCAGCGATTGAAAGGGGCCGGTGTTTCTTAGCCGACTCTGAGAAGAAACTTTCGAAACAAGCTTAGAGTTCCTAGTCCTTTCTTTTCAACAATTGTATAGGCAAGCTGAGCTTCTCTCAGTAATCGGCCCCTTGTGTGCCTTTTTGACTTAGTACAGTTCTGTCGCCTGCTTGATATGAAAGGAAGTGGAAGACTTATATTTTTTACTCCTACACTGTTTTCTGAAAACTCGCCGAGCTTCACTGCTCGGCGCTTTTCTGGCGATTCCCCGTTGTTTCAGGTTTTTTGAAGTGAAAACTTCTTTAGCGGCGTTGAGCACTTTTTCTGTAATGGGTATAAAATCTTAAACTCGCGTCAGGACACGTGACCCTGATCGAAAAAGCGTAGGACGGATAACAATTGAACGCGCGATAAAAATCTCACACACACTGATACAAGGTACAATTTTCTTTTCACACACACTGATACACTGATTTCGGCTAGCGCTGAAAACCAGCGTCGTGGACTCATGCCTATGTATGGGTCACGGCATTATGCTGAGCGCTAGCCGTTTCGCGCAGTAGTGATGCTACTTAGCTGTATTTAGTTTTAAGATTGTAGTAATTATAAGTTTTTTATTTGTAGCGCACATTGCGCGAATAAATTGTCTTTCTTTCTTTCTTTCTTTCTTTCTTCTATACAAGATACAATTTTCGGGAAAATTGTACCTTGTATCAGTGTGTGTGAGATTTTTATCGTGTCTACGTAGTCGTAGTCGTAGTCGTAGTCGTAGTCATAGTCGTAGTCGTAGTCGTAGTCGTAGTCGTAGTCGTAGTCGTAGTCGTAGTCGTAGTCGTGGTCGTAGTCGTAGTCGTAGTCGTAGTCGTAGTCGTAGTCGTAGTCATAGTCATAGTCATAGTAGTTTTTTTTTGAAGTGAAAACTTCTTTAGCGGCGTTGAGCACTTTTTCTGTAATGGGTATAAAATCTTAAACTCGCGTCAGGACACGTGACCCTGATCGAAAAAGCGTAGGACGGATAACAATTGAACGCGCGATAAAAATCTCACACACACTGATACAAGGTACAATTTTCTTTTCACACACACTGATACACTGATTTCGGCTAGCGCTGAAAACCAGCGTCGTGGACTCATGCCTATGTATGGGTCACGGCATTATGCTGAGCGCTAGCCGTTTCGCGCAGTAGTGATGCTACTTAGCTGTATTTAGTTTTAAGATTGTAGTAATTATAAGTTTTTTATTTGTAGCGCACATTGCGCGAATAAATTGTCTTTCTTTCTTTCTTTCTTTCTTTCTTCTATACAAGATACAATTTTCGGGAAAATTGTACCTTGTATCAGTGTGTGTGAGATTTTTATCGTGTCTACGTAGTCGTAGTCGTAGTCGTAGTCGTAGTCATAGTCGTAGTCGTAGTCGTAGTCGTAGTCGTAGTCGTAGTCGTAGTCGTAGTCGTAGTCGTGGTCGTAGTCGTAGTCGTAGTCGTAGTCGTAGTCGTAGTCGTAGTCATAGTCATAGTCATAGTAGTTTTTTTTTTTTTATAAAGTACTTTACGACTATTACAATACAATGGACAGGTGTTAATTTCAGAAACATTATAAAAAGTAACTCAATTTCGTTTCAGTCTCCGGTGTCAGATATTTTGATTTAATTTGAAGTTAGTAGTAGACTAAGGTATCGTAGCTCATGCAGCCAAGTATTAAAATAAGTATGTATACCGAAATTGAATAACTCAATATTTTCTGCGCTTGATCTATGAATAAGGTTTTAATACGAATATATAATGCCCATTTCACACGAGGGCAGAACAGTGAGGCAGAACAGTTATAATAATAATAAGTATTTATTTCATAAAAACATGGAACAGTGCACCTATACATAAAGGCTTACACTAAACAGTTTAGAATTATATTGTATAATTATGTAGAACTACATTATTGGACTCTATCCCTTAAACTAGGTCTAGCCTGTATCTTAAGAGACAGGGTTCAGCCATTGGTTTAAACTAAATTGATTATATATATAATAAGATTTAACAAGTGAGAACAGTGTCGATTTGAATTATTATATTCATATAAACTCTCGAGTCATGAGTGCGTGCATGTGTGTGTATGTGTGTTGTGTGCATGTTTGTGATTGTCAGTGTGTGTATATTAGGTGTTATATATGTAAAAATTGGTAAGTAACAGTAATCCATTGCATGTGTACAGCTTAATAGCCATATATGAGAAGGTTTTCTGTAGAAAGGTAGGAGGATAAAGAGTTGCCTCACGGTTAAAACTTTACATTCGTCATATAGTTTGGTTGTGGGAAACATATAATATTTACGAGTCATCGTTTTAAAGAAGCTGGCACAGAACAGTACTGTTTTGTGCGTTCACACAGTAGCAGTACTGTTCTGCCCACTGTTCTGCCCTCGTGTGAAATGGGCATTAAAGCGATTGAAAGCGCTGTGTCAAATGAACAAGCCATTTGTTTAGAAAAAAAGATCAACATATTAGTCTATTGTTTTTCGTCGATTGAATTGACAGATGCCAACATTTGACCAGGTTCTGTGTAATCTGGTTGTTTGCATTTTATTATTATTCCTTTCCGATTTTATCTACCCACTTCGCTTAAACTACGGACTGTGATTTCCTCTTGAAATAGCGACCTCCGGCTGTGATTGACTGATGTACGGACCTACTAAGAACGACGACCTGGCATGGCGGTGGGTGTCAAGAGATTAAACGGACATTGCAGATTTAACATGGATTCCCAAAATTATCCTATATTTTGTGTAAATTGCGGATCAGCTTCTGGCTCCATGTAAAAGAGAAAGGGAACATCAATAAGTGTCTTGGAAAGACTTCTGCCGCTGCAAATATATTGGTCGAAAATATAGATGATACTTTTGATGTGACATGATGTTGTTATTTAAGTATTTTGATGGCTTTTAGAAGTCTCAAGTGTCCGTAGTTTTAATTTAGTTTCAATCGAAAACATATATTATTTAGAACCAAAAATGAAAAAACACATCCCTATCGGTTCTTAGGCAAACAATGTATGGACGCATGGCAATGTCCTTTGTTTATATTTTAACCCGTGGAGTAATAGTGTTGGAAAATCTTGGCGAAACAGCTTAATATAAGCTTGCTGTAGATAGAGAGAGAGAGAGATATAGTGGTCCTGCTAATGGCTTGGGGCAGGCGAGCCAAAGGCACACTCGTAAATAAATGAGCGAATGTGTTTTTGAAGTGAAAACTTCTTTAGCGGCGTTGAGCACTTTTTCTGTAATGGGTATAAAATCTTAAACTCGCGTCAGGACACGTGACCTGATCGAAAAAGCGTAGGACGGATGGATAGTAGACAGCTATAATCAAGTTTTCACTTCTGCCGGCACTCCCGGAGTGCAACCCGTCTTTTTTTTTTATAAAGTACTTTACGACTATTACAATACAATGGACAGGTGTTAATTTCAGAAACATTATAAAAAGTAACTCAATTTCGTTTCAGTCTCCGGTGTCAGATATTTTGATTTAATTTGAAGTTAGTAGTAGACTAAGGTATCGTAGCTCATGCAGCCAAGTATTAAAATAAGTATGTATACCGAAATTGAATAACTCAATATTTTCTGCGCTTGATCTATGAATAAGGTTTTAATACGAATATATAATGCCCATTTCACACGAGGGCAGAACAGTGAGGCAGAACAGTTATAATAATAATAAGTATTTATTTCATAAAAACATGGAACAGTGCACCTATACATAAAGGCTTACACTAAACAGTTTAGAATTATATTGTATAATTATGTAGAACTACATTATTGGACTCTATCCCTTAAACTAGGTCTAGCCTGTATCTTAAGAGACAGGGTTCAGCCATTGGTTTAAACTAAATTGATTATATATATAATAAGATTTAACAAGTGAGAACAGTGTCGATTTGAATTATTATATTCATATAAACTCTCGAGTCATGAGTGCGTGCATGTGTGTGTATGTGTGTTGTGTGCATGTTTGTGATTGTCAGTGTGTGTATATTAGGTGTTATATATGTAAAAATTGGTAAGTAACAGTAATCCATTGCATGTGTACAGCTTAATAGCCATATATGAGAAGGTTTTCTGTAGAAAGGTAGGAGGATAAAGAGTTGCCTCACGGTTAAAACTTTACATTCGTCATATAGTTTGGTTGTGGGAAACATATAATATTTACGAGTCATCGTTTTAAGAAGCTGGCACAGAACAGTACTGTTTTGTGCGTTCACACAGTAGCAGTACTGTTCTGCCCACTGTTCTGCCCTCGTGTGAAATGGGCATTAAAGCGATTGAAAGCGCTGTGTCAAATGAACAAGCCATTTGTTTAGAAAAAAAGATCAACATATTAGTCTATTGTTTTTCGTCGATTGAATTGACAGATGCCAACATTTGACCAGGTTCTGTGTAATCTGGTTGTTTGCATTTTATTATTATTCCTTTCCGATTTTATCTACCCACTTCGCTTAAACTACGGACTGTGATTTCCTCTTGAAATAGCGACCTCCGCTGTGATTGACTGATGTACGGACCTACTAAGAACGACGACCTGGCATGGCGGTGGGTGTCAAGAGATTAAACGGACATTGCAGATTTAACATGGATTCCCAAAATTATCCTATATTTTGTGTAAATTGCGGATCAGCTTCTGGCTCCATGTAAAAGAGAAAGGGAACATCAATAAGTGTCTTGGAAAGACTTCTGCCGCTGCAAATATATTGGTCGAAAATATAGATGATACTTTTGATGTGACATGATGTTGTTATTTAAGTATTTTGATGGCTTTTAGAAGTCTCAAGTGTCCGTAGTTTTAATTTAGTTTCAATCGAAAACATATATTATTTAGAACCAAAAATGAAAAAACACATCCCTATCGGTTCTTAGGCAAACAATGTATGGACGCATGGCAATGTCCTTTGTTTATATTTTAACCCGTGGAGTAATAGTGTTGGAAAATCTTGGCGAAACAGCTTAATATAAGCTTGCTGTAGATAGAGAGAGAGAGAGATATAGTGGTCCTGCTAATGGCTTGGGGCAGGCGAGCCAAAGGCACACTCGTAAATAAATGAGCGAATGTGTTTTTGAAGTGAAAACTTCTTTAGCGGCGTTGAGCACTTTTTCTGTAATGGGTATAAAATCTTAAACTCGCGTCAGGACACGTGACCTGATCGAAAAAGCGTAGGACGGATGGATAGTAGACAGCTATAATCAAGTTTTCACTTCTGCCGGCACTCCCGGAGTGCAACCCGTCTTTTTTTTAAAGTTACATGGTTGGGAATAGTGTTGCGGGATTGTTCTAATAATAAAATGTATCGAGTTCATAATATAGCTACCTACCTATGTAACGCGTGAACACTGCCTCCTAAGATACAGGATATTCCTAGTTTAGGAGACAGGGCTCAAACTTTTAAACAACTCTAAACTGAATTAATAAGTACTATATATCTGTCAGAGTTGTATTTTTGGCCAAATAAACCATTTTTCATTTCATTTTTTCATTTCATTTCATTTTTCATATAGATATTATAAAGAAGAAAACTTTGTATGTTTGTTTGTTTGATTGTAATAAATAAGACCAAAAACTACTAGACCGATTTTAAAAATTCTTTCACCATTCGAAAGCTACATTAGCCCTGAGTAACATAGGCTATATAATATTAGGCTATGTCCTACGGGAGCGGGGCAGTAACCAAAAACCTAACGTAATGCGGGTGAAACCGCGAGGAACTGCTAGTGATGTATAAATTGTGTATGTTCTGTGAACGCATTCCTGATACAGAAGAAATACACAGTGAGGAAAGTCGGGAATACCTATTTATATCAGATGTTAACTTCAATGTTTAGACGAACCTTATCTAGTAGAGGAAAAAATCAATACCGGTACTATGGCTAGATTATAGCTTATCTGATTGATAAGGCCGTCTATGTTTTTGTATTTATAAAGATACTTTTGTGTTTTTGTATGTAAATGAATTTACTACAATAGATGATGAATAGTCTATGCCTAACATCGTCTCCTCAGCCTGATTAGGACTTCTGGGGTGTCACGGGGTTGTAAAATCATCATAGGTGAGGTGACTTTAAACCAATGAAAAGAACTGTATCCTGAAGCTGTTCTAAAAAGTTTAACTTACGTAGTTGAAATGTGTTTTTTTTTAATGGAGAAAAATTATGCCAATCTTTTTTTAGGAAATCTAAGAGGAGTCAAACCTATGTCAAACCTTTACGGGCTTTACCCTTTTTTGTTGTTATGGAATTAATGACTCCTTCCCCTCTTGGTGAAGTGAATGGGAGTGTCAGACTTAAACTGCTTAAAACCTATCCGAGTTCTTTCTAATGTCCTTAGCGTTCCAGGTAATTCTTTCGACAAATTCCGCAACCCCACGATTCCTCCTGTTAACGTAAATCGGAAGCCCAGTATACATGATCCGCACTCCCGATTAGAGGACAATAACCTAACAGCTGATAGATTAAACAAAAAAATTCACGAGACTTTCCCAATTGCGTACGTTTTAGTAAAAAAATGTACTAAATGTATTTTTTTTTGGAAAATTAAACCAAAATGCAAGTATCAGCTCCATTCAGTTCATCCATTTTAAAAGAAACATAATGATCCAACGCACACGCCACCATAAGCGAGATATTTTCGTAAGCATGGAAATGCTCCCAATGACCATGCTTGTTTATATCAAATAGATAACTTATAGGCTCTATGGTACATTCACAAAATTAAAATAATGCTTCTACACTATGTATACTGTAAGTATAAAATATTCAATTATCAGCGAACATAAACTTCTATCCAAGTTTATACCCAAGGCAGTTTACTCCGTAAGGTGAGCCCGCAAGTAAAGTAATTAATCACGTATGTCAGCATACGTTGCTGCAATGTAGTTGTCATTCAATTGTGTTGTAACCACCGCTTGCGCACTCGCGAACAATACTTACGGTGATGCAGACAACCGTTTTATTGCAACATGGTTTGTGCTTAAATTAGGTTTTAAAACTTAAATCTTAGAGTCTGTTTTACATCTTCTTTATATATGTAGGAGTATGTAGAATGGTAAACTGACTGACTGTTTGATAGGGTGATTTTATATCAACGCACAGTGCAAAGTGCTGGTGCGTGTTAAAGGTAGGTAGCCATTAAGAATAGATTAATTAAATTTGAGGAAATCATAAAGTTTACACTTTTGAAATCAATGTGCGAAACCGAAACCCGAAATAAATTTTCGATCAATTAGAATAATATTCTTCAATGAATTTTTTTTATTTATTTAATTAACATGTCTTAATAATGACCTTATACGTCTGACTGTAAGAAATACAGAGTTTTACTTTTTCTGATTTTAACCGGGTCGATTACGCAGGGTGGCAAGCGAATTTTCGAAAATCTTTCAATGAACTTTTGTTAAAACTAAATTAAAACTAAATTTATGTTTCCTATAAGTGAAACCATTCATCATGACGATTAAAAGTAGTTTTCCTCCAGGGCCCATTGAAACTTTTCCCTTACTTATTGTTCCAAAAAAAAAAATTAAATTAAAATAACCAAATACCTGAACCTTATTATCAGACGAGAAAAGATCATTAAGCAATCATAACAATCAAACCTATACAATAACGTTTTAACATCGCACAACCATCGTTCTCACAATAACTCCGATGATTAATGAAACCACCCATTTTCTGGGAAGCTTTCTAATTTATCCATAACGTCGACTTTTTGATGCGAACTCGTAAAATACGGACTAACAAGGTTTCGTAGCTAAGTGAGCACTTTCTGGAGGTACACTGTGCGAAACGGATAAGTGGGCAGGGCTGTTAGATGTAAGGAAATCTCAAAAATATAATTATGTTCTAATACTAATAATAAAAATAACCTGCGAACACACGTGATTCGAGACCCTTAGAAAAACAATAGCAGCCCGACAGACGGCTGCCGCTTGGTCGTTGAAAGGTTAAAATATAATTGAATAGATTAAAGTAGAAACCAAATGATTGGTTTTAAAGTAGCCCCACGCTAATTTATCTGCTAACAAAATTCCAACATGGATAGTTTTCTAATAAAGTAAAATTAAGCAAAGGAGAAAAACAAATCTTTTCTCTTTTGATTTCTATCTTTCTTTATTTTATTTATTTTCTTTTTTTACTTTAACACGCTCTAGTTCAACAGAAACCAGACTCGTATTTTTTTTTTTTTTTTTTTTTTTGGTGAGTGGGAAATCATCCAATGACTGCTCCCGTCCTGGGTGCGGCGGGAGGGTGTGTCAGACTCTTACTGACTAAAACCCACTCATGTTCCTTCGATTGCCTTTTATGTTCCAGGGTCACGGTAACAGTTATAAACATAACATTCCGCAACCCCGGCAGGCGTTGGCCCTGTTGGGCCCCTTCCTGTGTTGACTCCTTCTCTTTGAGGCGCGCGTGGAACAAAACGCGCCGTCTACGCGGTCCTGGTCCTAGCCGGGCGGCGAGCTACCCATCGCTCGCCATCCGCAGAACCGCGCCTACGGTGGCCGGTAGTCGTCTTGCGACTCTCGACGTCTTCGCCTGGGTCTTTGTCCGGGGCGAGAGGCTCGTCGTTGCCTCTCGCGCGCCGCCGCTTCCTTCACTAGCATAACTGCTTCGCAGTAGGAGGCGACGGCATCCCATTCCGTCTCGCCCCGCAGCATGGCCTGAACCAGCGCTGGGCGCGAGAGGTCACCGCCGCCGATCGCCTCTACGAGGACACGTCTATGGTCCGCCCATGCGCGGCACACCTCCACCGTGTGCTCGACCGTGTCCTCCAGGCGACCGTTGCTGCAGTGGTGACACCCAGGCGTCGCTTCCGCCTGAATCCGACACAGGAACCTCCCGAACTGACCATGTCCGGTGAGGACCTGTGTCAGGCGAAACGTGAGAGCGCCGTGGCGCCTCTCCAGCCACTCCTCAAAGAGGGGTCTTACCGCCGCTATCACGGCGTGCCCAGCACTAGGTTGCGACAGTCGCTGTCTCCACTCCGCCCTGAGATCTCGCCGGAGCTCCGTGAGCCGTGCCGCGATAACCCGCGGCAGCAGGACTTCGCCCCGGCGTTGCACTTCCACGCGCCACTCGTACGTGTGTGCAAGGACTGTTGCCTCCAGATCCCACGGCGGAGTGCCGGCAAGGAGGCATGCCGCCTCGCAGGAGATCGTGCGGTATCCCCGCACCATGCGAATCGCCATGACCCTCTGGGACGCCCTCAGAAGCCGGGCCGGAGCCTTGGCTAGGTTGGGCGCCCACACCGGAGCCCCGTAGAGGGCCATGGACCGCACGATCCCCGCGTAGAGCCTCCGGCAGGAGGCGTTTGGGCCACCGAGATTGGGCAGGAGCCGTTTGAGGGCAGCTCCAGCCCTCGCCAGTTTGGGGCCCAAACGTCGGAAATGCTCCGTGAAGTTCCATCGGTTGTCGAGGACAAGTCCCAGGTACTTTATCGTCGACTCGACACCGATGTGAACCCCTCCTACCGTTATTTACCGTTATGTATCAAATACCTGTTTGCCATGGTTTTATCTCATTCGGGAATCGAAACCGCGACACGCAGTGTAATCATTGACTGATGTAATGGAAAGCCTTTGTTGGCTCACTGGATACGGCTGTACACTAAGGTGTCAGTCTGATTTTAACCTTTCGACGACCAAGCGGCAACCGGCTGTCACACCATTGTCTTTCTATTATGTCAATCACGTGTGTTCGAAGGCTTAAGGTATTTTTTGTCTATATGTGGTTTTTAATAACGTTGCACGAAGGGTTCTACTAACTATTAACTATTTAAATGTTAGTAAAAAATGAATTTTTAATTTAAATTTAATTAAACTTTAGTTTCACATCTGACGACAGCCTAGCCAACTTATCTATTTTGTCGAGTGTACTTCAGTGAATCTGTAGTGAATAAAATTTTGGGATTTCATCAGGAAGATAAATTGCTTTACACGGATCAAAGCGCTAAGAAAAGTGGGAATTTATTCTGACTGCTCTCATTGATTCCGGACACTTATCCCTAGTCTTTATGTTAGTGTAAGAATAAAAAAATATTCTTTCATTTAGACTTTTTTCAAGCTTTTCAAGTAAATTAGGGCAGCCTAATCAGACAGCTGTGTATTATAGTTTTATTTTTATATTTTTGTTCTTTTGTTTTCTTAGATTAAAAAATGAAAGTGCTAATTGGAGACACATACTAAGAGTACCGTGACTATTAGTTTTTCGCACATGTGATTCCAGACACAATGAAAGACAATAAAAACGTGACAGCCGACTGCCGCATGGTCGCCAACGGGTTAATATTTCACTAAAAGTAAAAAAGGTCATAAAGTCAATAAATAGGTATAGGGAAAATAGGGAATGATTTTTCAAAAAAAAAAACTGTTTTAGTGGCTACCTACCCATCATCTTAGGACCAGCGGTTTATGATGTGTGCGTTGACATATTTAGCAACAATCATTTTGCCACTTAGTTTACCATTATATACTTATATAGAAAAAATATTTTATTTTTATTTTTATGTACCTTAAAAATTGTCATAGAGATGAGAATCTTCTGGTTTACTCATCCAATATCTTGAAAAAAGTTTAGTGTATTTACCTGTAACAAAAATAAGACATTATAAAAACATTCGTTACTTCATGACAAGAGCTTACAAAAATAATACCTATCTAGTAATTAAAATAAAAATACAAAAAAAAACCTACTCCTATAATATTATAATCAAAACCCTTTTATAGCTAATCTAGCATAAGCATCATCAAGTTGCTAAAATTGAAATCAAAAATCGTTATCAACCTTGAATGCTTTTTCAATAAGATTCAGAATCTATTAAAGAAAATTTACTGATTGTAGTAGCTATACAATGTGTAACTTAATTAATGCACTTTGAGAAAATAGTTTGTTTCAGAATCGTTTACTGAATCGATTTTTGTAATTTTTAAATAGGTAATATTTTATCCCAAAAATAATTTAAACTACGTAAACTGCTGTCACACTTCCGCTGTTCAGTCAAAACAAACTAAAATGGATGAAATACCTACTACGCTAGACCCTTATGAAGTGCGACTGTGTGCATGCGTAGATTTGTAATGTGAATATAATTTTCTCCCAGAATCTGTACAACTAATTTATAAAAAAACAGTGTTTTAAACATAATAATAAAAATTCAGTGTATGTACCTATTATGATTATAACATAATATTCTAATTGGGGTGTCTGGTGGTGTGCGTTTATTCCGGGACATGTTGTATACGACGTAAATAAAAAGAAAAAGAAAGAAATATACGACAGAGTTCACTCCAAAAAGTTTCTACCACTAACTAAATAGATTCTAAAAAAAAGAAAACACAAAAATCTTCATACACTCGACTTACATAATATTCTTACGGAAAAAACAATTTATTTCCATATATGAAACAAAAATAGACAAGTACATATTTTCCAAGCTTTTCCCGCTGAAAAAAACTTTGTAAGGCATTTACTATAATGCATGTAAAATGTGTTTTTATACAAACAAGTTCTCGCCTGCGATGGCGGTCCCATTTTATGACAGTACATAAAAATAAATAGGCATTTATATAAAGAAAACTTGCACACCTACTGTGGAAGGTGTTAGGGAATAAACAACCCTAACGTGAAAACATAAAGTTCATTTTCATTTGATTTGGAGTGAAATGGAAAATTAATTTTAAAGATGACAGAGTCGGATTAGGCTTGTGTTGTTTCTTTTGTTTTCGAAGCTGAGTTTTCTGAGCTGTACAAGAATACAAGAAATGAACGGGTGAATGAGTGAATGAAATGAACAAACGAGAGAAGTTGTACCATGAACGAATGAACGTAAAATTGAGACCTTGGGTTTTTTTAAAGGATGGGAAATCATCAAATTACTCCTCCCACCCTGGGCGGGGCGGGAAGGCGTGCCAGACTTTTTCTGACTAAAGCCCACCCTTGTTCTTTCGGTTGCCCTTTATGTTCCGGGGCCGTGGTAACTATTAGAACTATTCTGCAATCTTACACGTGCTTTATGTTAAGTCTTTGGTTACTGTTTTGCTTCGATGGACTATAGCATGATATTAAATACCTAAAGAACCTTAATATTGTAGTTTTTGGTTGGTAAAAAAAATTTCAAAATTGGTTTTTTAACTTTACCTCTTATAATACTAGTATTATTTAAAAATATATATTAATTACTTATATTTATACTAGTTGTCCCTCTGCGATTTCACCCACGTTAGTATAAAAGTGCTATAAGTTGTTCATGTCAGCATAACAAAGGAATCAGTTAATATAATAAATAAATCCACAATTGACTGGCAGTTGTTATAATAAATAATAACTAACAAACAGTTGTAATAACTAACCACAAATAACAAATTTTACTGCATAATACAGTTGTTAACTGCCAATAGTAAACTTAAATGGAAGGTTAACGATCATTTAAACATAATATATCTAGGTTTAAACGTGGTTGTTACAAATGAAAACGCCAATAGTACAAATCTATATTTAATAATTTTAAATATGCTAAAATAACGCAGTCTGTCGATGTGTTCCGCTCTCCACTGAACTTTTGAAATTCAAAAGTGATGGGTACAGAATAAGATTGAACCTCACGGAGAGATATAAGTAGGGTACTTTTTAGGTAGAAAAAGAAGGAGGTTAACATTTACATGATTTGAATAATTTCTCTTTTATTGCAAACTAGCTTTTACCCGCGGCTTCGCTCGCGTTAAAAAGAGACAAAAAGTAGCCTATGTTACTCTCCATCCCTTCAACTATCTCCACTTATAAAATCACGTCAATTCGTCGCTCCGTTTTGCCGTGAAAGAAAGACAAACAGACACACTTTCCCATTTATAATATTAGTATGGATGGATATTATTTAAGTTCATAAACATATATTTTCTTAAAATTGCGCTCACATTTTCTATTAACCACTTCACACAACTGCGCGCCTAGTACTTTTGATTGATTTATGTACTAAGTATCTCAGTATTTTAAATTTTCTCACATTATCACTTCACATTACTGCGCTCCTAGTACTATTGTTCTCTTAAGTTTTCAATCTTTAATTGAATTTAGAATTAACTATAGGGGAAAATGATTCATCTTTTATAATTATGTTCTCGTCGATTTTTCATTATTTTTAAGATGTATTCTGCTATTCGGGGCGGGGACAAATCCAACGAACCAAAAACCATGAAAATTGGTCTAGCCGATCTCGAATTATAAGTGTTGTAACAAACCCGACTTTGTTTTATATATTGCAAATAAAAGAGAAATTACCGACCACACTTCCGAAGTGGTCTCATATTAAATGTCCAAATGTGTCTATCAATGCCTCAATATTAAAATCCTTTTATGACGTTGGGCTCCTTACGTATTTTAGTTGATTAGTGACTAATGGTTGTAATGCCTGGACAGGGTCATCAAAACCTGCGTGATTGTCTCGTCAAGAGAGCACTTCGATCACTTATAATTATCATCATCATCATCTTCCTAGCTTTTTTCAAAACTATGTTGGGGTAGGCTCCCAGCCTAACCAGATTCAGTTGGATACCGTATTTTGCATGAAGCGATCTTCACAAATAAACACGATATCTCATTATTAGACTGGTCATACTTTATGGCTTCCGACTACCCGTAACAATTATCAAATCTCTACGAATGACAACCGAAACCAACAGCTTTACGTACTTACCAATAAAAGTAACAATATTTATTTGTTGAAATGTTATATTTAAGGATTTATTAAATTTTATGTTTCTTCACAGCCTGCCTAGTACGTCCCCTTTTGCCAGAGGTCTAGTAAATAACATTAGATGCCGGACATTCGACCAACGCGGAACATAGACAACTATGGAAGATCTCACGACTAGGTCACAGGTCACTCTTGAGTCACGATGTCGTCTGCATCATCTGCTAGTTGATTTTAAACTCTATTGCCTAAAAAAGAGCTCAGTATTTTGTAACAAGTGTGCGACATGAAATTTGAGAAAGTGGTGTGTTAAAATTGGTGGATAATTTGGTTAGAGTATATAATTAGTTGGTTGAATTTGCCTAAGGGGTTATATGGTGAAGGAACGGACAAAAGTCTTAAAACAACTGTGAGGTTTATTCTGAAAATGTTGATCATTATATTAGTATAGTTTTTTAATCTATATACCTACACTAATATTATAAAGAGGAACACTTTGTATGTTAGTTTGTTTGATTGTGAATAGGCTCAATAACTACTGGACCGATTTTAAAAATTCTTTCACCATTAGAAACCTACATTGTTGACGAGTAACATAGGCTATATAATATCACGCTATATCTCACGAGAGTGAAGCAGTAACCAAAATCCGAATGTAACCGCGAGGAACAGCTATTATAATATAATGTATTATATAAGTACATTGCAGCTATTCAAAAATCCTTAAGTTTTGGTAAAATTTTATTTATATTTAAACAAATTTTTAAAATAATGTATAGAAACTGTTGTTTCTAACACTGAGTAAAAACTTCTAAGGGATCAAGCCAGGTTTGAGCACTAAAAAAGTCATCATCAGAAATATAACTTTGCAATGCAACGCAATGTTTTTTCTCCACCATAATTGATGACCAAAATAAACTTTGGAAAGTATGAACTGAAAAAAATATATTGTTACTTTTACTGGATTAGAGCTTAGTATATGACAGTCGATTGCTTAAACCACTCGGCCAGTACGACATTTTAGCTAAACTTATTGGGTCCTAAACAGTGAAGTCTAACTATAAAAAAATACTGGTAATTCCTTGAATAATCCGTACACTTTTCCAGTTTAATTTACAGCAAAGATAAATTATTCTACACAAACGTTTCTACATTAATAAATTAAACCGACAAAGTGAAACAAAGTCATGGCGAAAACAAAGGTTCGTTGCAACAAGAAAGTATTGTTTTACAGAGAAAGGCGTAGCTATTGCTAGCGTAATGATATGCAAACTGATGTCGCGCCAACCTTATTCTTTGTAATACTCTTTTCCGTGTTACTATTCTGAAAGTTTTTTAATTTATATGCAATTTTTTTTTATTTATTATTTCAATAGTTTTTATGTTTGAACTTATAATTAAGACGTGTAGAGTGAACAATAATGATAATAAAAACTACAATTATTATTATTACAATTGTGTAATGAATTTATTTGATTGTGTTCATGGATAAGCTACTTAAAAAAAAAACATCGAATTGAGAACGTTTCTCCTTTTGAAACTCGGTTAAAAATGCTGTTAAATCGTTATTTTCATTTCTCCGTAATCTAACAATAAAAAAAATATTCCGAATTCAATCAAAATTGTAAATCAAATAAAAACTAAACTGAAAAATGTTTTTAAACAAATATTTCCGATTGGGAATTCCAAGAACGATTCAGTTTTATTGAACTGGCCAAAGGCAAATAAAACAGTTTTCCATTCCAACATCGACTATTTCATTTGATTTTAAAATTACTTACCACAGTTTTTTTTTTTTTCAGAAAACACGTAGCAACAAACAGCTGCAATCTTAGGTTTTTTGCAAAAAAAATATCCTGTTTGAAGCTTTAAATCCTATTTCGCGAAGAGCAAAAACCGCAGAATCGCAGCGGTTAACGTCGAAAAAAGAGTAAATATTTTATGGGTCAAACATTGCAGAATAGTTCGAGGTCCTATTAGCAGCGTTGCTAGAGGGCTCTCGAGCCACTCGCCTATAATGAGGCAGCTATGTTCCTACTTGTTATGTGTGCCTAGTACCTCACTGTGTTTAGTATCGGTACCTACACCTACGATACAAGTTTGATTCTGCTATTTTCTGGTAAAATTTCACTTGTCCTACTTTTAGAACAACAAATTAAAATTTTGGCCAAATTGTAGAATAAGGTATTACTCCTGCCGGGGTTGCGGAATAGTTCTAATAGAAACCGCGGCCCCGGAACATAAAAGGCAACCGAAGGAACACGGGTGAGTTTTAGTCAGTAAAAGTCTGACACTAAGGGCAGGAGAAGTTATTTAATGCCTTCCCATACTCCAAGAAAAGGCTTCTTGCTTTGCGGAAATCTGTATGACAATTATTATTTGTATTAATTAAATTAGAGTTCACTATTTTGTTGTTAACAGTGACACGTCATTAAAAAGCGGTTGTACGCAAAAGCCAGCCCTAGATCATTTATTATTAAACTAGCTTTTGCCCGCGACTTCGTCCGCGTGGAATAATTGTTCCCGTTCCCGGGGATTTCCGGGATGAAAACTATCCTATGTCCTTTCTCGGGTCCCAGACTATATCTGTACCAAATTTCATTCAAATCGGTTCAGTGGTTTAGGCGTGAAGAAGAGGCAGACAGACAGACAGAATTACTTTCGCATTTCTAATATTAGTACAGATTATTCTACTTTACTAGTCATACTCCCAAGGCAACACCTGTGTAATATTGCTATTTTTGCTATTATCTTCTCCTGGGACTCTCCTCGCGTGGTATTATAAACTCTGTACCTGACAAATATGGCTATCATTTGTTTTTTTTTTATTAAGCTCTATTACAATCACCGTACACAGGCGGACTTAATACCTTAAGCGTTCATTTACGAAATAATATTTCCGACTCCAACTAACAATTTTGCCTTTCAACAAGCAAATTAATCTTTCAGCTTCAATATGTTAGTAGAAGGAATAAAGAAAGAAAGAAAGATCTTTCTTTCTTTTTCCTACAAGAAGACTTACTTATATTTTGTTATATAATCATTCGTTTTACTGTAACTTTAAACTTTACTTTAAACGTTAACTGAACTGTAAAGTGATAGCCTAAAACACAGGTTGATTTTAACCTAGGTCAGGTGGTCGCTATCAAATATTGCAATTACAAATTAGTTTTAATTGCACTGTTAATAATAATTATCATAGTTTTAGTTTATTCTTAGAATTTCTTTATGTATAGACATTTTGTAACTGGAACACATTTTCTATTAACCTCTTCACGCTACTGCGCGCCTAGTACTTTTGATTGATTTAAATACTAAGTATCTCAGTATTTTCAGTATTTTACCAATCCATAGGGACAAAACGGGGTGACAGATCTTAATAACCCGAATGTTTGTAAATAAACAATGAATAAATAAATAAATATCTTGGGACAAGTCACACACGGTCATGTAAACCCAAGCTAAGCAAAGCTTGTGTTAACCAGACAACTGATCTACATATTTGTATCTTTATAAATACATACATATTATAAATAAATTACATCCAGACACCGAACAAACAAACATGCTCATCACACAAAGTTTGTCCGTGGTGAGAATTGAACTCACGACCTCCGGTTTAGCAGTCAGGGTTACTAACCACTAGACAAACAGGCCCGCCAAATTGTAGAACAGTAATATACAAAGAAAAATCAAAATCTTTCAATCCATTATTTTATGTATTATAATTTATGGCAAAAAATATTTAAAAATCAAATACAAATGGCTTATGTTTAACTTACCACCAAATATAGTAACAAAATGACATGACACTGACAGTCAACAATAGTGATCACCATAAAATTAATAGTAAGTGATCACCATATTATGTTTCATAAAGTATTCTACAAATAACCTATTTTAATTTTTATATGAATTAGACTGATTGATTTTGACTAAGGTAAATAAAATGAATCACTAGTAGATCTAGCGCGTTGTGTGGTCACAGTCCTAACCTAACCTAACACAATTTGGTGATCATTTACAATTTTTTGGTTATCATTTACTATTTTTGGTACGCAAGAATATTATTTTGGTGAGCGTTCAATTTGTTCCCAATACAAATTAATCTAATGTTTGGCGCAACGGTAGGGCTAGGCTTCTACGTTGCGCTTCGCGGATTTAATCCAAGGTTTATGTTTAACGCTTCAAAAGGACCTCAAAGAGGTCAAACTCAAAATGCACAAATTCATTTTGTAATAATAGCTGGTAACATTCATAACATATTGTTAAATGTATAGGATAGTTACCGTGACCCTGGAACATAAAGGGCAATCGAAGCAACATGAGTGGGGATGATTTCCCACTCACCAAAAAAAAAAAAGGCTTGACATACACTAACGCTATTTTAACATTTCGTATCGAACTTCGACCATCTATTCTACAATGCCACCCACGTGTCTAGCTGCAGAAAAGTAAGAAGAAGAGAAGAGTCAGTTTAGACAAAACGATGAAACATCTTCCTATCCCTCTACTGTATAAAAGCGTATACTCGGGCCTGCCTCAACACAACATTGATAGAGCAAGGGCATCGGACGGGCAGCGCGAGTGCAATACGAACCACACACCAATGTTATCTTTACGTAGAGGGGACGAGTGACCAGCGGCATGTTTTATGCCTACATTCAAAATCTTAAACCTTCGAACACACGTGATTTGGACACAATAGAAAGACAATAGCAGCGCGACAGCCGGCTGTCGCTTGGTTGTCGAAAGGTTAAAGTCAAAAAAAATATTTATATAACTTTAGGTTTTTTTAAACACTGATTGATGTATTCAAATTAAATGTAAAACTAATTTATATTAGAAAACTATGGGTTGGTTTTGGTAAAAAATCTACTTTTTTACATTTCTTAAAGCTGATTATTCATTACAATTTTGTCTTGATTTTGGTGAATTTCTGTACTATACAAATGGATTGGAGCTGCTGAAAAGACTAATTGAAAAGATATATAAATTCTAGATACATAAATTTTAATCTGGGACAGAAAAACACAATGCAAGGATACAATGATTGGCAGAAATTGAAATTAAAATACAAACCTTGTAGAAATGTGATTGATGGTTGAATTCAGTTGTATAAAATTACATTGTTGGTTACTTTTTATTGAGAGAAATATGATGTTGAATAAGTTGGAGATTAAACTACTTGCTTATCATTGCCGACAAAGATTATCTGAAAATTGTGGATCGTCCAATCAGAAGGGTGTGCCTAGTGGGCTACTGCCTATGGTTATTGCTGGGATTTTGAATGCTTGCTAATGCTGATTGCGCGATGTAGGATATCAGTTGTAGTTCACATAGCGATAGACGCTGCTACACCTACATAAACTTATAAATAGACTGACTTTGAAAATGGAATTCAGAGTTCAAATTCTAATGCGGTAGTGATTCCACGCAACGAGCTCTATTACAAAATCGCTTATACCTTATACTACATTCTTACATAATAAAAGATAATACAATCTTCCAGCTATTTCACCCAGACCTATGTTATCCTGGTACCCATTGAACGAACTACTGAACGAGACATTATCTGTCCTACCTCAATGTTATACTGATAGGGGAAGGCCATTCGCGTGCCGTGAATGCAACGGTATTTCTAATATTACTATGTACGGTACCACGATTAAGGAAATAATGTGGTGCTATAAAGTATTGAACGAGTATTATTAGGTTTGGTAACAGAACTAGTATTGTTACGTTTAGTTTTAGTAAACTAATTAATACTTTATGGTATTTTTATGATGGCTGTTACTGGTATAGCTTGTTTAAATAGAAATGACATACTTTAACTACAGCATTTTACGTGCACAAGTTTAATGTCTGGATAATGTGGAGCTGTTTTAACTTAGATCGGCTCTGATAGATTCTAATATGGTATAGTTAATAGTTTTTAGATGTATTAAGAAATCGAGCTTAATATATTTGTTTAATTATTCGGTTTATATAGAATATTTCTAGCCTTTAGACGTAAAAGGTTGGTATTATTAGCAACAATTTTTTTCGTCATAATTATGTAAAGTCGGCTTTTGGGTGGTGATTAACGTACACCCGAAATTAATAAAGCTAAGAAACAAAGCAAAATAGTTTTTTTTTTATAATGTACAGAGGCACTAAGAAAAGACTTTTAGACTTTCAATCCATATCGGCGTACAATAAGGGATGACAATTTGTATGAAAACGAAGCCACAGAACAGCAACCTATTTTACAAACACAGTAGCATAACATAAACAGAATAACATTCTCCGACCATAAAATCTTATCCTCCAACATAAGCAAAGAAATTATCCTCACAGTCGTCGAACGCCACAATATAACCTACTTGGACCGTCTGTTATTATATTATTCTATGCGATTCTCGACCCCGCTCGTGACCAAAGAACATTGCACTGCGCTCAATTGAACGATGCGTGTAGGTATGTACGTAGTACGTATGTATTGATGTTCCGTGTCTGTGTGGGAGTTGGTATATGTGCGGTATGATAATTGATAACGCCTAGTCGTGTGGGTATTGCATTTGTGTGTTATTGTAGCTATAGATATAGTAAAGGATATATTGGGCCAATGCCTGCCGGGGTTGAATAGTTTTAATCGTTACCGCGGCCCCGGAACATAAACGGCAGCCAAGGGTGGGTCTTAGTCAGTAAGGCCCGTATTAATAGACGTCACTCAATTCTGAGACGCTCTCAAGTTTATTGCTGTCCTTATTTTTTCCCTTTAAAATGACAAGGACAGCAAGAGACTTGAGAGCGTCTCGGAGTTGAGTGACGTCTATTAATACAGGCCTAAAAGTCTAATACTCTCGCCCGCCCTGCCTAGGGCGGGAGAAGCATTTGATGATTTCCGATACTCAAAAAAAAAAGGATTTAGTTATAATATTGCCTACTGTTTAGTCATCGTATATTTTTATTATTATGGTCATTGCTGTGCAGGATAAACAATGTTTTTTTAAGGTTTTCTATTCTAATGTAATAAAACTTAAATATATTTTTTCTAAATGTTTATTTGTTTAACCGGACTCACTTAAATTACCACTTGGATTAGAAAAAGTGTTAAAACACCAAAAAAAAAAAAATACTTACAACATATCTAGTTTTTAACTTTGTATTTTTTTTTAACTTATATATATAAAATTCTCGTGTCACAACACAATGTTAGTTAACTTACTCCTCCAAAACGCCTTTACCGATTTTTACCAAATTTCATATGCATATTCAGTAGGTCTGAGAATCGACTACTATCCATTTTTCATTCCCCTAAGTGATAATAGGGTTGTTCACAGAGACAGCTAGTCCAATATATACTAGGTGTATTTTTGGTATTGCACAACCCGCTAGGAGATGATTCTACTCATAAAAACAAACAACTTTCATTATGGAACCAACTCTGAAATCTCGAAAAAAATATCAGCTGTTTCATACATTATGGTCGGAGGGCATTGAACTTTTGTTAGTAACAGCTGATATTTTTTTCGCGATTTGAGAGTTAGTTCCATAACAAAAGTTGTCTGTTTTCATGGGTAGAATCATCCCCTAGCGGGTTGAGCAAGGCCAAAAATACACCTAGTATATTTTACGATACACAAAGTTGCCAGAAAGATAATCTCAGCTATTAAACCAAGACAGTTTCATTAAGATCTTACTTTCTCCACTCGATTCCCGATATAAATCTAGGTACTTACAAAACTTGCTAACATAAACTACAATTTCTAGTTTTGTTTACGTCCGCACAAAGGTTACACAATCGGGTTGCTTTACTTGCTTCCCATTGGACTGGAAACAAACTTAAGAACAGTCTAATTAACTTTGTATGTAGGTAAGGAAGGAAATATTTTCAACAAAAAATATTAACTTGGTGACTCTGACTAGTAATTAGTTACCGATTTTAATCACATAATTATACTATTAAAAAAAACATACGGCGGCGCGGCGGTGACCTCTCGCGCCCGGTGCTGGTTCAGGCAATGCTCCGGGGCGAGACTGAATAGGAAGCCGTCGCCTCCTTCTGCGAACCTGTTTTTCTGCTGGAGAAGGAGGCGGCGGCGCGCGTGAGGCAGCGTTAAGCCTCACGCCCCGGACGAGGACCCAGGCGTAGACGTCGAGAGTCGCAGTACGACTACCGGCCACCATAAGCGCGGGTCTGCGGACGGCGAGCGATGCGTAGCTCGCTGCCCGACTAGGGCCAGGCCCGTGTCGACGTGTAGGGGCCCTCTAAGGCCAATGCATGCCGGGGTTGCAGAATAGTTATTATAGTTACTGCGGCCCCGGAACATAAAGGGCAACCGAAAGAAGTAGGGTGGGTTTTAGCCAGTAAAAGTCTGACACTCCATCTCGCCCTGCCCAGGGTGCGAGAAGGTATTTTATGATTTCCCATCCTCAAAAAAAATATCTCAAAGTTTGAAGGTCTTCCTTCCGCTTTTGGTTTCTTAAATATTTTTATGTTATGGCAACTCCACCAGAAACGAGATCATTAATTACCAGGCTTGCTCAATAAGTCTAAGTAATTTTTAGAAATGAACTTCGAAAAATGGAGAATGTTTGAAAAAAAGCTTAAAAGAAACGACACGAAATCCTCCAACAAAACGTATATCGTGTAATTCTTTCAAACCAATATTGGACAACAAAATTTAAGCTTGGGACTCAGCGACATAAAGGCTTGGATTTTATTTTCATTCTGTACTCATAAGAGTTCCTTGTTTTGCTTGCTTTGTGACTACCATTTTTATTCTTTAGCTTCTGTCTGCTTTGAGTTCTTTGTGTAGGTTATTATTTGTTACGCATTGAAATAGATTATTTGCTCTAGTACTGGGATTGGTTTTAAAGTTAGTATTTTCCTTTTTCAGTATTTTTAAACTTTGCTTTGTCCGTGTCTTTGGCATTGGCTTTGATCTGTTATATTTTCTTTGCTTTGATTAATTTTCTTTTGTATTTGTTTATTTATTTCTTTATTTATACTTTATGCACAAGGTATGGAGACTTTATTATTTCTGCCAAAGCATTTTCTATTAGTCGAAAATCGGGAACAAATGGAACAAATTGCTCATTCCAGAGAAGAACAAAATCAGAATTATGGGAAGCGCGAAGCAAGTGTAGTCAAACTTTGATTGCACGGTGTAGTCAGTTGCAATTCACATAAAGAAACTGAAGTAAGAGGCTGTTCCACAACCTCGAAATAATCTTTTTCTACAAGATATGTATTCAAGAATGTAACAGATTTTGTCTGCTATTTATCTGCCAGATATTTTGATCAGGACTCATAAGAACGACGTGAAACTGGTGCTAAATCTCAATTTTTAGGCTGCCTGTCCACCGGAGCGGAGCGAGGCAGCGGAGCGACGGAGTAATGCGGAGCGAAGTTGCGTATTGTGTCTGTCCACTGGAGCGGAGCGAGGCAGCGGAGTGGAGCGAGAAAGTAATGCGGAGCGGAGATGCAGACTGTGTTTTTCATTATACGGAGCTAGACCGCGAGCACGCGACGAGTCATTCGAGCTTACGGTGGCGGGCGATTCGTTTCTCCGCTACCCTTCCCCGCTCCGTTTCCCTGCTCCGCTGCCCCGCTCCGTTTCCCCGCTCCGCTGCCCCGCTCCGCTTCCCGGTTTTGTATGAATTTTTCAACTAGTTTGTAACTCCCTGTCCACTGAAGAGGAGCGGAAATTTTGTGCAATCCTATTGGTTAATATTTCTCAGTTTCTCCACTCCGCAGCCTAGCTCCGCTCCGGTGGACAGGCAGCCTTAACTGTGTGTCTGTTTCGTCACCAACATTTTTTATTAAAATACTTGACAAGAAGTATTCAATTGAAACTGCTACCTTTTTTGTATGTAATGAATGTACATTCGTACATGTTAAAGTAAGTGCACTTAGTGTTAATCTCTCAACTATGTCGTTTTCTCTCATTCAATTAGCAACAACATTTCTTTAGTGCAGGAAGTGCCTTTACCTAATCTGCAACATTAGAAATTATTATAATGGTTTAGTACAGTGAGCTAACATTTACAACAGTTGTGCCCACGTGGTTTGATGTTGTTTCCTCACCGACCGGTTAGCCCACATGGTCTGTGGTCGAACTGCGAGCGGAAACAGCTGCCCATTTATCTCTGCTCTAGTTTGAATTAGACTTCCTAGTCCTTATAATAACAATAAGTATTAGTCTGTTATTCCACAAGGCACAGACCTTTTTTTGTGGATGGAAAATCATCTAATGACTTCTCCCGCCCTGGGTGGGACAGGAGGGAGTGTCAGACTTTTACTGACTAAAACACCTCCTTGTTCCTTCGGTTGACCTTTATGTTCCGGGGCGCGGTAACTATTAGATTTATTCCGCAACCCCAGAAGGCAAATATCTCTCATGCAGAAAGTACACGATCATAGTATAAGTATTAAATTGAGAGCAAAGTAATGGTTGACCTCTGCTCTAAAGCAAAAGATTGTTTTTGTTTCTCTCATACCAATTAGGTATGTAGTTTATTGCATCTATAATGTACATTTAGGTGGTAAATACAATTATGTAATAGAGGCAATTATGGACCCTGAAGGGCACATCAAGCTTTTAGATATAAATTAAAAATGAAAATCAGTGCAAAAGCTGATTTTATTGCAAAACGTTTTAAACCAGGCAAGAACATTTTTTTTTATTCATATGTATGTTTTGTTGGATGCACGTCATTGACGTCGATGCAGGGAAACATAGGCAGAAAACCTGTTGATCCAATCTTTTAACAAGTGATCGCCGAATCTGTTTAAGTCGAGGCACTTTCCTAGGACAACATTTAGTCACAATTATGCTTCATGCAATTATGTTATTGTTGTGTAAACAATTTATACATGTATTTCTTCTGGGGCTCCCAATACACTGACGCATGGGACAGGATAGTGGACTGGGCCCTAGAAGCAGGCCTAGACGTTCTGAACCGGAGTCCCGTCCCCGCGTGTGTGCGGATGCGGGGTGAGACGGTGGAATTGCTTCGCCTAGGAATAACCCCCCTGTTATATCATTTAAACGTACTACAGTAATATTCTAACTATAACCAACGCTATCACTGACGCCACGCCTCCTATTGCATAACGTTCACCGTTTGAACTCGCTATAATTATTCCATAGTGATTACGCAAGCATGGTCTAACTTCGCCCTAAGTTGTTTGTTTCCATGGCTTTCCATGAGGTGATATCATGGAATTTTTAACCTACTTCAGTTATACTAATGGAATTACTTCTGGGAATTGCCGTATGCGGTATTTTATACGTTTTTGCTGGGTTACCGTTCTTTGCTTAACCTTTCAACGATCAAGTGACAGCCGGCTGTCGGGCTGTTATTGTCTGTCTGTTGTGTCTCGAATCACGTATGTTTGAAGGTTTACATTTTAGTGTGTATGTTGTAATGAGATGCAGTAAAGCCTTTGGTCATTCACCTTTTGACCTTGTAATTCTAGTTCGGTTCACGGTCTTGTTGGTCTATTTTAGTGGCTCTGATTGCTAAGCTGGAGGTCGTGGGTTCGATTCTCAGCCAGGACGAATCCTGGTGTGATTAGGATAATTGTTTGCTAAGTGTGTGTGTACCGTATTCGTAAAATGTTTGTTTTTATAAATCATAATTATAAATATGAATATCAGTTGTCTAGTTACTATAATTTAAAATTAAATAATAATAAATAAATATCCCGGGACAACTCACACACGGCCATCTGATCCCAAACTAAGCAGAGCTTGTACTATGGTAACCAGACAACTGATAAACATACTTATCTATATAATTTTTAAATACATACATATTATACACTAGCTTTCGCACGCGGCTTCGCCTGCGTGGATGTCGTACTTCTGTCCTCTATTTTAACCCTGAAGGTGTTAAATGATTAGTGGCTATTTACTCTTCACAAAGAATAAACCTTCCAAGTTTCATGTCTGTAGTTAGTTAAATAACAAACGCGTTTAACATTAGTCAGTGAGTTTAATGTGTAATTATGTACCGCAGTTTCACCCGCGTTCAAATGACTTCTCATGAGGGAGTGGCAGACTTTTACTGACTAAAACCCACCCTTGTTCCTTCGGTTGCCCTTTATGTTCTGGGGCCACGGTAACTATTACAACTATTCCGCAACCTCGGTTGGCATTAGCCCTAGAGGGCCCCGTCACGTGCTGACTGCTCGCTGAGGCGCGCCTGGAACGAACGTGCCGTCGACACGGGCCTGGTCCTAGTCGGGCGGCGAGCTACCCATCGCTCGCTGTCCGTAGACCCGCGCATGGCTTGACGCTGCTTCAGCATGACTGTTTCGCAGAAGGAGGTGACGGCTTCCCGTTCAGTCTCGCCCTGGAGCATGACCTAAACCAGCAACGGGCGCGAGAGGTCACCACTTAGGCACAATCCTCGCGTACCCGCGTTATGTTAGGTTTTTGGTTACTGATTGGCTTCCGTGGCTCATGGCACATTGTAATGAAGAACAATATTATGTGTTATTCTGATGAATAAGCTACGAATATCTTGCAAAGCTTTGTTACTGCCCGTACGTACCATTATTATATTGCTGCGGAGTAATTTTAAAACTGTGATGTCTCCGAAGATATTATTTATTGAAATTAAGTGATGTAAACGACAGTTTTGTACATAATTAAAAACTTTTATTGGGTAACGAATTTACATCGATTAGGAATAATACTATATTCATTAAAACACCCTGGCAAATCATGAATTATCTTAGAGCTAATTTTATTGCCATAAAAATGGTTAAAGTGAGTGAACTATAAATATTAGACATATGATGTCGTGGACTATTTTTTAGAACTTTTTAAGCGGAACAATTCTTTAGTACATGATTTTTGCGTTTCTTCTACTATTTACGAAGCGCACGCAACGGAATCTCTCAAAAGGAACATTTTTTTCACCGTTTTTGTCAAATATTTCATTACTGCTCGGCTCCTATGTGTCTTAGCGTTACGTTATATAGCCTATAACCTGCCCGAAAGTATGGATTACAATCGTACCAAGTTTGGTTTAAATCCCTTCAGTAGTTTTTAACCCATGCGTGCACATACAGACAGACAGACAGACAGACAGACAAAAAATTTACTAATTGCATTTTTGGCATCAGTATCGATCACCAATCATCCTCCAATAAAAATTTTGAATATATATCCAATGTACAGAATTGACCTCTCTACAGTTTTATTATAAGTATAGATAAATTACACCCAGACACAGAACAAACATTCGTGCTCATCACACAAAGTTTGTCCTGGGTTGGAATCAAACCCACGACCTCCAGCTTAGCAGTCAGGGCCACCACTAGACCAACAGGCCCGTCGACTAGACCAACAGGCTCGTCAATTTTTATAAAAGACAGGCTAATTAGCTGCTTCATGAGCAGTTTCCAAGCAGTATTTTCTCAATCTTTACGCGAATTAAGCCGAAGGCAGAAACCATTAACAGATTAATAAATAAATCAGTCTAACATACAACAATCTCATAACAACATAATGTTTTCAAAACAAACGTGTTTTGATTCGAACCTACCGTATTTGTATAATCCTAAGTATTGTTTGTTCAGCCGAATCACGGTAGGTTTCGCATCGTAAAGTGCAAACAATACCAGTGTTAATCATCTGGCATCTGCTCTGTTGCTCGCTTTGGTTTACGCGGTTTTGTCTATGATTATAAACATTGATTATGTTAATAATTTTTGTTAACAAATGTTTGATTCAATGCGTAGACCATAAGTCTAACTAGCTCGCATTGATGTTGTGGTTTTGTGTTTATATAAGCACCCGTTTTTCATGCGTGAGGTTGTGGGTTCGCTTCAGAGCACTGCAACTACTAATGTGATTTAACCCTTACATGTACTTTTTAAGTTCATCTTGATCGTTGGTGTTATAAGGTAAAAGTATAGAGTTTCTTACCCATTCTTCTCCGTACGAATCAAATTTTTTGGAATGAGCAACTATATTCATTTTTCTTTGTTTTTGACGTTCTAAAGTGTATTTTAAATGGTCTAATAGCAATTTGATTTGAGTTTGAGTTTGAAGGATAATGTATGAAGAAACTTTATAATTAACTAGCTGCCCTCCGCGGTTTCACCCGCGTTACCTAATGTCATTGCATTTAACCACTGGAGTAACAGGCCAGCCAGTATATCTTTTGATAGCAACTGGAATTTTATGTAAGAGGTTGTGGGGTCAAACCCGGAAGGAAGACAGCGTGATAAAACTTATAATAAATCCGAAATCGCCAATCCGCCTTGAGCAAGCGTGGTGATCAATGCTCGTGCCTTCTTTGTATGAGAAGATGCTTTTGCCCTGCAGTGGGACAGTAATAGGCTGGTATTAGGATTAGCAGCGACTGGCATTTGCCCATTATTCAATTTGCAATTTTGGCCTGCAAATTTTGGCCTGCAAATCTGTTGCATTACAATAAAAGGCTGTAAGCTAAGCCTTTTAACAAATGACAGTCGCACAAATCCAAATTACACATTCTGATTTGCCTAATGTTGTGAAACTGTTATCAATCGGCCACGTTAGTGCAAAATACGGTAGCAACTGGTTTTATTGTCTACAATAATTGTGCAGTTCATTCGAATCAACTATTTGTTGATTTCAGAAATAGTGCAGATATATAGAAAACGATAGGTTTTAGGGGTATAGGAACAGGGTGTAAAGTCAGCCCCTTATCTACCGTTAAAATGGGAGGATCTTCCGACCAGATAGGTATTGTGTCTTGTTGACGGTTCCAGTCAGGATTCTGTACATATTTCACGGCAAACTCTTATACCGCGATGTAGGATGCCAGTTGTAGTTCACGTGTTCTGCCATAGATGTCGCGACAATTTATATGATTGAAGTAAACGATAATTTAATCTTCTGTGAGGGGTAAGGTAGAGAACTTATTAAAAGACATTTAAATACCGTAATATATTATTTATTTATAACTGTGGCCTACAAAGATAAACGTCCTGTTTAAACCTTCGAACACACGTGATCCGAGACACAATAGAAAGACAATAACAGCGCGACTGCCGGCTGTCGCTTGGTCGAAGAAAGGTTAGTATTTTTTTTAACAGCATGGTGTGTAGAGGATTTGATTTCCGTACAAATAATTGTACTACCAGTATTTGTAAAAAACAAACAAGAAAATAAGCAGTAAGTGAATATTACATAAATAAACTGAATAAGTAGTTCAAAGTCAGTAATCAAACTGAAATTCAGTTAAATCGTGACATAAAATTGTATTTAAATAGCGTGCAAATGAAATGAAACCCGGTTGTAATGTTATCGTTAAGGAAATCGTTAAAATTGCTATCTAATTTTATTTTGAACCATAACACCGTAGTGCATTTTAATACAGTAAGTCAACTTGAGATTGTATTGTTATATTTACCACTTTCTGCCAGTCTAACGTTTTTCTAGTTAGAGTCGTCTTTTAGTCTAACATTATCCAGCTGAAACCAGTGTTTTATCAAACCAATTGTCTATCAAACTTGCATAACCCGGTTACTGGGTAATAACTATGATTTTTAAATAAGAATTAAACTAAACCAGATTTTATTCAGGTTCAGTCACTTTTATCTTCCAGGTTCTTCATAAACAGATTTTTAAAAACTATCTAACAAATTCTTTTTACGATAAATTTCATAACACATTATAAAAAATGTTGTGGCGACATTTTACGCTTTAATTGTGTCCACAATTGATACACTCGGCAACCAGAGATTGACGCGAAAACAGTACTTACATACAAAATCCAAATAACAACCGTTGTACGCCCCACCAGACCCTCGGTAAAGAATTGAGGATCGCCTTCTCAAGACTTGGAACTCTGTTCCTCAAACCCCTATTTAATATCTTAACTTTAAATATCAAGCACTCGTTATGCCTGTTAAGTAATAAAACATGTCTTCTGGAGTAATAGGAAAGATACAGAATATGAGCAACACCAAAATATAAAATTTTATCAAACATTCTTGCTCAATACTTAACTTATATAAGTACTAGAGAGGGCAAACTTTCTTTCACTATTACGTCCACAATTTAGTTCACACCACCACAACAGTATGAGAGAGATATGGCGTTAGTGTCAATTGAACGAAAAACGCTGCACTCGTGCAAGCGAATGTACTGACGAACTTATCTTTACTACCCTTCAAAACGTTTGAGCAAAATGTTCCTGACGCTACACGACGTCATGCTTCGTGAACGGGCGCTGTCAGTTGAAATTGGTCTTCTATGTTTGCCATTTATTTTGTTACTATCTTTTGCCTGCGACTTCGTCCGCGTGGATTAATAGTTCCGGTTCCCGGGGGATTTCCGGGATGAAAACTATCCTATGTCCTTTCTCGGGTCCCAGACTATATCTGTACCAAATTTCATTCAAATTGGTTCTGTAGTTTAGGCGTGAAGAAGAGACAGACAGACAGAGTTACTTTCGCATTTATAATTTATTATATTAGTACGGAAGTACGGATTTACAGAAACTGGTTTCAAAGAAGCAAAAATGATATTGTTATTAAGATTTTGTAAAGATTGATTAAAAAGTGTGTATGTGGAGTCTCTAGCTTGTTGTTTGCCATAAAGATCTGCACTAGCTTTAAAGCTGCATTTATGTGTAACCCTTTATCTGGTGGTAGTTTAGTTTGTCGACCACTGGCCAGTTGAGTTAACTACAACCATACCACATCATCACAACAAAATCATCAGTAATCATAAGGGTTTGATTTCGCGTGGCAGCATTCTCATACTTGACATTTATGACAGCTGTCACATTTGACAGTATTAGATCCTTGGACTTTAAAAGTGATCAAGATGGACACCGCTGCCCATAAACGTCCGCAACACCAGAGTAGACCATTTATGGAGCTGAGTTCTAGAACAAGCAATTAGTCATCTTTCTGACTAACCGTCCGACTCTTTGACAATTCATTAAATTGTCAATTGAGATTGGTCATCTCGTGACTTACAGGGTCTACAACGGCTCTTAGCTCTAAGCTTTAGTTAACATCTTATTACCTTGTAGAACGCAAATAAATAAATATGAAATAATATGACCTACCAGTTTAGGTTTGGAATAATCAACTGGCGTCATCTTTCCGACCAATCGACCGACTCTTTGACAATTCATAAATGCCTGTAAATAGTCTAAGTTAAATAAATGCCTTCACTTTAACATAAGTGCCTCTTTTGACAGGCAGTTCCCGCAGTTTAGTCTTTTACACCCAATACTGGTGCCCTCATAATATAAAAATTAATTCCACATCTACTGCTTATCTTTTACTACAGTTATCATCCAAATGTTTACGACAATAAATATAGACGGTGACGACGTAACTCATAAATAAAACCATAAACTTTTTATACGTTTCTAGTGATATTGGATCGGGAGACGGTATTTCAAGGCGTGTTGCAGAATTTAGTATTGAGTATAAGCGCCAGGCCACACGGTGCGGTGCGGCTCCGGCGCGGCGCCTGAGCGGTGCCGCAACGGTTTTCTATATATAAAATTGGATGGTATGCCACACGGTACGTCCGGCACCGCTCCGGCGCCGCACCGCAAGCTCACCGGACAACGGCGCGAGGCAGACGAGGCGGGGAGGGGTGCAAGCAGTGCGGTGCCGCAGCGGCGCCGCAGCGGCGCCGCTCAGTTCATGGGGATGGCAGTACAGTACTTTGAGCTTGTTGTGGTGCCGCAGCGGCGCCGTAAGAACATTGCGGCGCCGCACTGCTCGTGTGGCCGCCAGTGCGGTGCGGAGTAATGCGGTGCGGCGCGTTGCCGCACCGTGTGGCCTGGCACTTACGGGTATTTATTATTATCCTTACTTCCTTACTAATATTATAAATGCGAAAGTAACTCTGTCTGTCTGTCTCTTCTTCACGCCTAAACCACTGAACCGATTTAAATGAAATTTGGTACAGATATAGTCTGGGACCCGAGAAAGGACATAGGATAGTTTTCATCCCGGAAATCCCCCGGAAACGGGAACTATTATTCCACGCGGACGAAGTCGCGGGCAAAAGCTAGTAGTATTATATGTATTATATTATTGTGGAAGGCATCCTTGCCTTATTATGTGAAACCTAAGCCAGTATGATGACCTAGTGATGAGCACACACTTCTCATGTAACGCAAGTAATGATCTTTCTTGAGTTTATTTTTGACATCACTGACGGTGCGGTAATGGAAAACTTCCTGAGGAAACCTGAAATTGATAATTCGCCTTGAACACGCGTGGTGATGAATGTTCGTGCCTTCTCTGCCTTTTCTGGCCTCACACAGGCTATATATTGTACGATTTGTTCGTCGATTGTTATTGTTTTTAATTGTGTGTCTGTGTGTGTCCAGAATAAATGTGTTTCTTTCTTTCTTTCTTTCTTTCTCTGAATGAAAAGAAGCCATTGTTCTGAAGTGGGACAGTAACACTGCGGTATTATATAATGTAACGTAACAAGAGTTTATTTTGACTTGCGTTTACATACAATTAATATTAGAGAAAATATTTGTACTTTTGTATTTTTGTACTTAACGATTAAACTCAAGAACTACTGGACCGATTACAAAAAATCTTTTTTCCTTAGAAAGCTACGTTATCCCTGTGTAGGATAGGTTATATAATATCACGCTACATCCCACGGGAGCGAAGCAGTAACCAAAAACTTAACGTAACGCGGGTGAAACCGCGAGGAACAGCTAGTACCTATATAAAATGGTAAACTGCAACGCACAGCTCAAACCGCTGCTGGGCCTAATGACATGAAACTTGGAGGGTATATTTTATGAAGAGTAGTGTCCACTAAGAAATAATATATTGGAATATCCAATTCCAAAAGCTAATTAAAACAAAAAAGAACATTTGTTTGAAAATTCGTTTAACACATGACCAGTTTTTATTACAATGTTCAATCTGTAAAAACAACTGACTGTCTAGAATTCAAGACGTCTGTGCAATATTCAATGGTAATTCTATAAATAGGACTAATACGTAAGTGTCTCGCTGCCGGTGACCGCATGAAGGATGCAACGTAGTCACGTACACATATTAAAATATTATTACTTAGAAAATTCGATTCTGTGTCTTCCTGTTTGAGACATTGCCACTATATTTAAACCTTTGAACACACGTGATTCGAGACGATAGAAAGGTTGAAAGGTTAATCTGTCGTCGACCAAGTGACAGCCGGCTGTCGGGCTGTTACTGTCTTTCTATTGTGTCTCGGATCACGTGTGTTCGAAGGTTTAAGGTGTATATGATGGTATAGTAACCCCGTCGACTGGAAAACATGAAATGAAATGAAATTGTTTATTATGCAAGTAGGATATTAAATCACTTTTACATGTCATTTTTTTAAACTAGATGGAGTCGGCATTTCCTAGCTGACCTAGCTGGCTTTTAAATGTGGTTCCTAGGTTCGAAGTAAAGAACTTGGATTTTCTCAGCAGTTGAAGTTGAATAGACGCACAATGCCACATTTGCAAAATGTCATTTTCACGCAAAAGTAGACATTCGCAAAATGTCTTCTACAATTTGCCACACAAGCAAAATGTCACACTAACAAATTGACAGATTCGCAAAATGTGTTTTCTCAAACTAGCAAAATGTCACATTCACACTGAATAGCACATGCACACGCAAAATATCGTCTACAATTTGCCACACAACCAAAATGTTACACTAACAAATTGACAGGTTCGCAAAATGTGTTTTCTCAAACTGTCAAAAAGTCAAATCACATTGTCCAAAGTAAGATAATCTGTGAATGGCAACTTCAAAAAACCAAATCGAAAATGCGAAAATGGCATTTTACGAAAAGGCATTTTGCAAAACAATATTATAAAATTTTGCAAGTGCTGAGAACTCCAATAATTGACAAGTTCACTTAATCCAAAAATCCTACAGTGTTTATTGTATGTATGTTAGTGACCAAGTTATAAATAAACTAGCTTTCCCCTGCGGTTTGACCCGCATTTTTCGTTACTGCTCCGCTCCCGTGAGTCGTAGCGTGATGGTATATAGCGTATAGCATTTCTCGATAAATGGGCTATCTAACACTGAAAGAATTTTTCAAATCGGACCAGTAGTTCCAGAGATTACCCCCTATTAACTTACAAACCTACAAATTTTACCTCTTTATAATATTAGTATACTTAGATAAAGATGTCAAATTTATAATAAAGTGGAAATGGAATCATCTAGTAATTTTTACAATTGAACTTGATGTACAAGTTCACCAAAAATTGCTTTTTCTTCGTTACGAATCCTTACTTCTAAATCCCAATTTTTGCACTAAAGTTGTCCAAGAGATCACTTACAAACACACACAAATCTTACCTCATTACGATATTATAGGTACAAATACCCATCTGTTTCTCAAGAGGTCATCACACTGTAATAGCCGCCATTTAAATTGCTCGTGGAGTGATGTCATTTCCTATTAAGTGCATTGTATGGGTGTTACGTCATCAGGACGGATCGGCACGGACGGAGAGGAAATAGGTATTAGTTATTATACCTAACCCGGCCGGCTGTTGAATGTTATGTCAGGTGAATGGTTTTACAGGCACGTTTTTATAGATTTTAATTAGTACTTATATATTTGATTAGGTACTAGGCTATGGATGAATCAAAAGGAAGGGTTTTAATTTTAGCAGTTATGTATGTGCTTTTTAACTATCTAAAATTATGTTCTTATTACTGTAAAGAGGGAAAATGTGTTTGTTTTTCTATTTAACCTTTCGACGACCAAGCGACAGCCGGCTGTCGAGCTGCTATTGTCTTTCTATTGTGTCTCGAATCACGTGTGTTCGAAGGTTAATGACGCACTACAATACAGATAAGAGAATGGCTGATGGCTGCTATTATTAATTGACATGAAAGAGAAATTTTCAGGTAATGGTTTTTTTTTTGGTGAGTGGGAAATCATCCAATGACTGCTCCCGTCCTGGGTGCGGCGGGAGGGCGTGTCAGACTCTTACTGACTAAAACCCACTCATGTTCCTTCGATTGCCCTTTATGTTCCAGGGTCACGGTAACCACTATAAACATTCCGCAACCTATAAACATTCCGCAACAGCTAATGGTCAATTTTGTTTTTTTACATCATTGGATGGAAACAAGCTGACGACCCATCTAATGTAGTGGTCACGATCAAATAAGAATAAGAATCATTTTTATTTGTTAAACATAAGTACATTTACACATAGTACATTTAGACTTAGACTGAAGAGTCTAAGTCTAAATGTACTATGTGTAAATGTACTTATAAAATGCTTCTGAAGAGAAGCATTTTCATCCCAGAGACAACGATAATAAGTTTCATGTGCCTGTAACAACACTAGCACGCAATCCATTCACATTTCACCTTTCCCTATAATAAAACACTAACTATCCCTCGCGGTTACACCTGCATTCTTGGTTATTGCTCGGTTACCATGGGTCGTAGCGTGATGTTACACAGCCTATTACCTTCCTCGATATATGGACTATCCAACACAAAAAGATTTTTTTTATTCGGGCACGTTAAAAATAAACAAACTCTTTAGCTTTATTAGTCTAGAAGATTAATGAAAGAATTAACTAAAAAATGTTTTCGAAAACCAACTCTATGCAAATAGCAACAATTCGTTTGAAATATTTGCCACGTGCGCTGTTAAAGTTTAAATTTATATTCGTAATAAACTGGATCCAAATAATGGACTCCACTTTTGTAATTTACGTGTGAAACTACAATGCCCTTGACACTGGAAATAGAAGCAAATCATGTCAAACAAAAGGTAAAATGAGAAGGCTCACTAAGGCCGCTTGTCCACCTTATGTCACATACATTTACTTAGCCGCGTGTCCGCCTCACGTCACGTCACCTCATATAAAACTCTAAAATAATCTCGTCTTCGATGTCTTGATGGTAACGGTAGTGAACAAGCTTATTGGTTTAAAAATGGGCGCGATCGTGTCCACCTCGAGTCACATCACCTCATATATAGCTCAATCCGAAATAAACTTGTACTCGGTGACGTGATCGTGATGGCGGTGGTGGATAGTGGCCTATTGGTTTGGAAATGTCATCATTTGACACAGGCAGTGATCAATAAACGTAACTATTCTCTGTCTCTTTCTTGCCGTCATAGTATGACATTGTGAAACGAAGACAAACTATTTTGCTGTCCACATCGTTTAGTCGTTTTGGAGTATGGGCTCAAGATTAGCCGTGACATATGGCATATACGTAATTTTTCTTTAACATAATTCTGAATATGCTTAATGAATTTACATTTTAAAGAGTTATGTGAACATGTATGGAACACCTGCTTTTCGCGATTTTAGTGTTGGCCCGGTTGTATATAATATTAGCTTCTGCCCGCGGCTTCGCTCGCGTTAGAAAGAGACAAAAAGTAGCCTATGTTACTCTCCATCCCTTCAACTATCTCCACTTAAAAAAATCACGTCAATCCGTCGCTCCGTTTTGCCGTGAAAGAAAGACAAACAGACAGACAGACAGACACACTTTCCCATTTATAATATTAGTATGGATTCGTGAATGTGTCGTCAACAACCTCATCATTTTGAATAACTTTTCTAATAAAGATTCGATAAAGATCTATCAAGAAATTCCTAGTGCTTCATGTTTCTTCATCATTTGTTTGGATATTTTTAAGTTTTGTTAGAAGTGGACCTTTTCCATCTATTTTGTGCTCTTGACCATGAATTTGTAGGTCGTTAACATTATTTTACACTTTAGTGTCAAATACTTCGCGTCAAATATGGTGTGTGCACACGTTAGATCATCTTTGTGTTATTGTAAGGTCTATAATATATCATTATTAAGGTGAATGGACACATGTTTCTATTAGCTTTTTTTTGAAGATAGGAAATCATCAATTGATTTCTCCTGCCCTTGGCGGCGCTCCCGCGCCGGGTGTGACAGACTTTTATTGACTAAAACCCACCCTTGTTCCTTCGGTTGCCCTTTATGTTCCGTGGCCGTGGTAACTATAAGAACTAAATTCTGCAACCCTGTTTCTATAAAACTTCACTTGTATATATGGCACTTAGCACGGGCTATTTACTTTGATAAAAAGATAAATAAGTACAATTTTTACTAATATTGTAAATGTGATAGTTTGTGAAGATGGATGACTGGATGTTTTTATTTTTTGGTGAGTGGGAAATCATCAAATGACTGCTCCCGTCCTGGGTGCGGCGGGAGGGCGCGTCAGACTTTTACTGACTAAAACCCACTCATGTTCCTTCGATTGCCCTTTATGTTCCGTGGCCGTGGTAACTATAAGAACTAAATTCTGCAACCCTGTTTCTATAAAACTTCACTTGTATATATGGCACTTAGCACGGGCTATTTACTTTGATAAAAAGATAAATAAGTACAATTTTTACTAATATTGTAAATGTGATAGTTTGTGAAGATGGATGACTGGATGTTTTTATTTTTTGGTGAGTGGGAAATCATCAAATGACTGCTCCCGTCCTGGGTGCGGCGGGAGGGCGCGTCAGACTTTTACTGACTAAAACCCACTCATGTTCCTTCGATTGCCCTTTATGTTCCGTGGCCGTGGTAACTATAAGAACTAAATTCTGCAACCCTGTTTCTATAAAACTTCACTTGTATATATGGCACTTAGCACGGGCTATTTACTTTGATAAAAAGATAAATAAGTACAATTTTTACTAATATTGTAAATGTGATAGTTTGTGAAGATGGATGACTGGATGTTTTTATTTTTTGGTGAGTGGGAAATCATCAAATGACTGCTCCCGTCCTGGGTGCGGCGGGAGGGCGCGTCAGACTTTTACTGACTAAAACCCACTCATGTTCCTTCGATTGCCCTTTATGTTTCAGGGTCACGGTAACTATTATAAACATTCCGCAACCCCGGATGACTGGATGATTGATTTTTGGTAACATTCATCCTACCGTAAAATTGTCATTCTACCTGATGGCACCATTATCATTTGCCAAACATACCTTAAAGGTCTTCGGTTGTACAGCTGTGCTATTCCTCTGTTAATAATAATTTAATTTACAACGTAAAAGAAGTTGAGTTTAATCAACAGTGAATAAAAAACCCATTTTCTCCGACTCCAACTCCAAACACAATAAACTGTTTTTTCTAATTCAACCGCATAATATAGAAAAAGAAAATAAAACTTGAAGCACGGGCTCTTAAGGCACAACGCAATTTATTATTCCCACCCTTCATATCTATGAGAAAAAGGTCTGGATCACTACAAAGCTAAATGCCTGAAGAATTATTCAGCGCGATCAATAAAAAAGCAATTCAATAGAATAATCAAGATTTCTAGACGCTGATAAATCCCAATCTTTAAGCTTTTTCTTGTAGATCTATTGAAATTGCAAATTCTATTTTCGGAGTTAAAGTAATCCCGCTTAGAAACATAATCGTTGGAAAACGCTTGAAATAAAGGGTGTTAAAGGATTTGTGATAATGTGAAACATTGTTTTTTGAGGGCTAAGTCCATGTAGGTCTGAAAAGATTTGGGTAAGTAGGGTTAAAGTAAATAAATTGACCTAAGAACCCGAATAAATGTGTGTGAACCCTATTTTTTTGTTTAAAAGTAGACTTTGCAGGCTTCTATTTGGTTGTGTTCTAGAAATATGCTACGCTGAGAATTTTTGTAGGCCTGGCCATTTCAGACCGGAAAACTTGCGGTCAAGAATCCGGTTATATTGCAGGCGTTTTGGTGTATTTTGGTACATTTTGGTACAAGTTCTGCTGCAGTATCTCACTGTGACCACGAAACCATGCTACGTGCGTTTTTTAATATTCAGCAGTAAGTTTATGCAGACAATTATAATAAAGACAATGCATCACTTCTTCGACGCCCTCATCCCATTTCCAAAGACATAAGAATAATTCAGATCACACTTCAACAACTATCCAGATATCAAACGATAACAACAGACTATCGAGAGCAGTAATCCGATGCAAACACCACTGACAAGAGCATTACTAAATCAGTAATCTCACAATCGAATCTACCTAAACTATCCACTTACTCATCACTATGACACTTCGCTCACTCAAACCGAATACCGAATCGAGTCGGAGTAATCTTAGCATATCCGACATATTACAATCGGATCCGTGTACGTAATAAAGCGAGTATGCACATATTCCGGATTGCATCCTTGAGTCCCTTGAGAGTCACTCAACTCGGAAGGCACCGGTGCATACTGGTTAATTCTGGATGGAACCAGATTCAATGAGTTAAAAGAGGGATTTACTTGAAGTTATTTGATTTGATTTTGGTTTAAAATGTGGTAATGTGAATATTTATGTTATTATATTATAATGAAGTTATAGAGAGAGAATTTGGTGTTGGTTTATTTATTTTAAAGAAACTTACAGACTAATTTACACCAATTATTTAATAAAGTACATAAGGATATTTGCTAACATATATGTATTTTAGTTTAGATTTTTCTCAAACAAACGTGTTTTAAGGACTTACAAATAATGAAAACTTGCTTAATCAACCTAAAAAATAAAAAAAAAACAAACAAAATGATGGGAAGGGTAGCGTGCAGTATGTTATTTAAATAGTCTATTCTATAAATGCGAAAGTACTCTGTCTGTCTCTTCTTCACGCACAAACTAGTGAACCGATATAAATAAAATTACAGATATAGTCTGGGACCCAAGAAAGGACATAGGATAGTTTTCATCCCGGAAATGCTCCCGGGAACGGTCCTAACTAATGTCATTGTGCAAAATAAATAGAAATTCGAAATGAGGGCAAATATCTCTGAGAAAAGAATCTGTCACGCTTTGTCCTTTGTGAGTGTTTAAATAAGTACAACGATTTAAAGAGGAGATATAATAAGGCCCTAACCTTTAGCTGATCAAGCGACAGCCGGCTGTCGCGCTGGTATTTTCTTTCTATTAAGGAAACCTAACCTAAACCTTATTGTTTCTCAGGTTATAGTAAGACACGGTAGAGATAGATAGATACATGTTTACTGCATGTGTCAATCCACAACTGGCCAAAAGCCTAGGGCGGCCCATTGAACCCGAACTTTGTGTGTAAACAAGCATCCAGTTGTTGCCAACTGCTGCCCTTTGAGCCTTTGCCTCGAGTGGCGGCCGCGTACCGGTAAACGCAGCGTGGGCAGGCCTCCCACAAGATGGACCGATGATCTCATCAAGGTCCCGTTGGTTGCGGGTGGCGCAAGACCGATGCATGTGGAGATCTTTGGGGGAGGCCTTTGCCCAGCAGTGGACGTCTATCGGCTGATGATGATGATGATGATGACTGCCCTTTGCACATCCTTTGCACCATCAAGCCGTAGGATGTTCCACAATACACTAGCTTAGTTGTCACAGTAATAGGAAGGAACTGTAAACGTTATGCGATCTGCAACATTCATAATTAGCTACTAAATAAATATTAAAAAGTACTTTCTAAATTTCATCATGGACACCACAGTTTTTCCTTGACTCATGGTAAAACAAAGACATCGTGAGGGGAACTAAACATAAAATGAAAAATTATGAAAAAACTAATACTGATCCGAAATGTAAGCGTGGAAAAAAAGTGAAAACAAAGTACGTATTTTGCGTGATAAGCCTTTGTACAGCAGTAGAACAAAATAATAAATAGAACCTTCGGAAGTACTCAATATTCATTGTTTCCTCATAACCGTAAAACCTAAATCTTGAAGGTTAATAAATACATAAATAAGTTCCTTGATGGGCCGACGTATTCTCTCACGCTAATAAAAATAAGGGGTATTCCTCGGAGCGCTCCTGTTTTGAAGCGCTCCTAACGAAGCGCTCCCAAAATATTCCGCCAAGCGCTCCTGTTGGGAGCGCTTAGAAAATCAAACTAAAAATATTATTATTTCATTCCTCGAAGCGCTCCTATGACGTGACGATACCATAGGGCAAAGCATGAAGGATTTGTAAGAAACGATATCGATATCGACGTTTTAAAGTTTAACTATCATAATTGTTATTTATTTTAAAACTACTAGGAAAGCATAAATGAACTGGAACTACGTACTTTAGTGACTTTAGTGACACAAGCAAGACACTAGCCGCTGTTGTCAACCCCGCTTTCCTGTTTTGTTCTAGAGAGTCGCGTGGTCGCGTAACCGAGTGATTCCGAATGCAGCCGAGCATTTTCGGAACTAGTTAACATCGAATACGCATTTTTTTTGTCATCTAAACTTATTAGTTGCGATTGCGCCTACGTCACATGAAGTTATGTACTAAGAAAAGTTTGTTTTATTAAAAAAATGGCGAAAAGTGAAAAGTTTGTTTTAATTTGTGATCAATCTATGGAACCTATTGCTGAGATGGATATAAAACTATATTATTATAATATACAAGTTGAGTAGTATCACATAAGGAATTACTTCTAGTTCATTTCTGTTTTCCTGTTTTTCTGGTTATGTACTGTTATATGTATAGCTACATTTTAGTTATAAACAATTACTAAATAATAAGATCGTTATAGTGAATAATAACAAAATAGTTTTAGACTTTAATCGTTGGTGTATAATTTATATGAGATCATTTAGGTGCCTCCTCGCAATTTCTGCCACCCTGGTCTATAATCGTTGGTGTACAATTTATATGAGATCATTTAGGTGCCTCCTGGAAATTTCTGCCACCCTGGTACTTTTCATCAAAGCTTTTATTTTTACTATTCTGTTATTCTAGGCTATTTCTAGTTTTAATATAAGCAACTTGTAGCCGTCGAAATGTTTATCGATATAATTTGTTACGAACACTTCATGCTCTTCTCTAAGTTTCGTCATAGGAGCGCTTCGAGGAATGAAATAATAATATTTTTAGTTTGATTTTCTAGGCGCTCCCAACAGGAGCGCTTGGCGGAATATTTTAGGAGCGCTTCGTTAGGAGCGCTTCAAAACAGGAGCGCTCCGAGGAATACCCCAAAAATAAAACTTCGGGTCAATTAGAAAATTCCAGTTTTGTGTCTAAACTTAGAAACAGTTGTTTATTAAAACATGTTTTATATGGCCGGGTTCCCACCCCGCCCAGGGCGGGAGAAGTCATTTGATGATTTCCCATCCATAAATGTTGCGGAATGTTTATAATAGTTACCGTGACCCCGGAACATAAAGGGCAACCGAAGGAACATGAGTGGGTTTTAGTCAGTAAAAGTCTGACACGCCCTCCCGTCCCACCCAGAGCGGGAGAAGTCATTTGATGATTACCCATCTATAAAAAAGTCACCCCATAAAACAATAACGTTCTTCTACTGAATGACTTGACAAGTAACCTACATCTTTAATAGGAACTCGGAATGAATAAGACTATTCCCTTAACAAATTCTTAATCATCCCTAGGGCTTTAAGTCTAATAGACATAATAGTTAGACCAGAGATACACTAGATGAAGTTAAATGAGGATTGGAAGTGGGTACTGAAACTAACTCCTTAGAATTATATTAAGTTCAAGAGTACAGCTTTCGTTGTCTTGGAAGATGATCTAACTGTAATCAGTTCGTAATACACCGGAGTACAGACGCTAAGGAAGCTTGGTCTAATGTAGGATAGCTTTCATCATTTCTAAACTTAGACCTAATATTTTTTGTTACATAATTATATTTTAACGTATTTTTTTGACAGATTTGACATTGTATTCACAGTAGTGTACATATTGTATTAATGTATTTTTAACGTAAATTTTTGACAGCTTTGACATTGTATTCATACTTAATTTACACATTGTAATCATGTATACTAAATATTGTAACACATATATTTTTAAAAGAGTACGTATGGAGTTTCTTGCCCGTTCTTCTCCATATAAAACTACCTTTTGGAATAGGCGACTAAAATCAAAATATTTTTTTAAATGTAATTGACGGTTCAAAGTGCTTCCATGGTCTAATGGAAATAAACGTTTTGACTTTTGACTTTGACTTTGTACTAATTAAATTACATTATATTTACTAATTTGTAATATCATTGCACCAGGAACGAATAATAATGGTAGAGAATGCCTAGGGCATGAATCCGACTCAATGTTTTTGCGTATGCAGCATAAATTAATAATATTATAAATACTTTTTACAATAGTAGCAAATAAAATAATTATGTACAATGGCGACCTCCCATAAATTAGTTTTTTTTTAAGGAAGTCCCTAGATTTTATTTTTATTTTTTGACAAATATTCCATACATAATTTATCAGTTGTCAATTTTATTAAGAGCAAAGAAGAAGTAGGCCCATTTATCATTCTAAATAACTTGTTTTTAAAATTAGTAGTACTTTAAAACTTATTTGAAATTAAGTTTTCTGATGACAATAACTGACGTAATTAGACGAGGTAACGTCGTTAGACGAGATTAAATTAGATATTAGTGACTTTATTCTTCGTACATTATATTTTTAACTAGCTTATTTAGCAATCACATTTGTAGAGCTCTTTGTCGGTACAAGATTAACCGAGTAATTTGTTTCTGTATGAAAATTAACAAACCATGTATTTTTTCTTTCTTGTATTGTTTTGTTTGGGTTCTCTTAATTAGTAAATTATATTATACTTACACTCAAAATGACGCGTAATCTACAATCTTAGTAATTAGGTTAATAACTTAAATGAGTGTAATCGTAATAACTATTAACCAGACTAATTAAGTGATAACTTTTGATTAAATCCAAGTGTAATCTGTTATTTTGATTACAGTTGGCCAATCAAACTACATGACTATGATAATTATGTTAATCTATAATCATGATCAAAAATTACAAAATGTAATCATTATCTATTATTTAATACATTTTGCTCATCTTATTTGTATGTTTCTAATCTTATTAGTTTCGCTTTTGTCTTGACGTTTTGGAGGTGAGCGTTAATAACTGCGACACCGTATTATAATAATGCCGTAATTATCGAAAACACAATTTCTGTAAACTAAGTTTCATTTCTATTTATAAATTATTCACATTCTTATCTCTAGATACGTATCGTCACACATATACATATAAATACACACATCAAAAGTGTCTAGGGATATTTTAATTAAACCTAAATAACTAAAATTCTATTAACTTTTTGTTAAGACACCTACACTTTAAAATAAACCTTGTTTAATTGCCTATCTGATCTGATAATAAACTTTTAGATAAAGTTAAATTAAAAAAAAAGCTTAGAAGAAGAGGAAAAACTCAACAAAATTTCAATTTAACTTTATTTTTGAAATTTCAAAACCTAAACAACAAAACAATTTTTTTTATAAAAATTGTTGAAAACTTAAAATTAATAATTCGTGGATCCACCTAAGACTCTCCTGACACATCTGGAGCGGTTCTGCATACTCAAAACAAGGGTGTCAATATCCTGTTGTGGAGTACTGTCCCAAATCCTGCTAAGATGCAAGAAAAGCTGGTTTTGATGCACAATATCAACAGGGAAATTCCTACGAGCTCTTCTCTGAAGCATATTCCAGGCATGCTCAATAGGATTTAAGTCAGGGGATTGTGCAGGCCGGTCTAAAGCTTGGATAACATGCTGTTGTAACCAACTTGTAACGATACGCGCCGTATGTGGACGGGCATTGTCGTGCATTAGCTGGAAATTTTGTCCCATTTGCTGTTTGTGGGGCAAGATTACAGGCTCTAGCACCTCATCTCGGTATTTTCGAGCAGTCATATTGCCTTGTATCCAAACGAGGTCCGTTCTACCGCCGAGACGAATTCCTGCCCAAACCATAATCGTGCCACCTTAATATGCATGAACTTGTTGTGGGTGCTGCAGTCGATTCCAACGTCCAGGTTTTCTCCAAACGCGTACTCTTCGCGAATCAGGATGAAATCCAAACCTAGATTCATCAGTGAAAAGCACAAGTGACCATTGAGAATGGTTCCAGTTTTCGTGTGCAATAGCCCATTGTAATCTTCTTCCTCGATTACCTCTCCTTAGTGCTGATACCCAAAATGGCCTAGGAGCACGTAGATTGACTTCATGCAGTCGCCTTCTCAAAGTTTGACCGCTTACCAGCAAACCATACTCTCTCTGTAGCCTTTGAACCAATTGCATCGCCGCTGCATTTAGTTGACTTCGTGCAGCATTTACTATGAATCGGTCCTGTACATGTGTTGTAATGCGTTGAGGTCCTCGGTGCCGTTCCACCACTTCCTCCGTGACACGATAACATGACCAAAGCCTGGATATAACGCTCTGACTGGTCTTCATGGCTTCAGAAACGGCAATTATGGGACAGTATTCCACAACAGGATATTGACACCCTTGTTTTGAGTATGCAGAACCGCTGCAGATGTGTCAGGAGAGTCTTAGGTGGATCCACGGAATATTAATTTTAAGTTTTCAAGAATTTTTATAAAAAAAATTGTTGTTTTGTTTAAGTTTTGATGTTTCAAAAATAAAGTTAAGATTGAAATTTTGTTTGAGTTTTTCCTCTTCTTCTAAGTTTTTTTTTAAATTTAACTTTATCTAAAAGTTTATTATCAGATTAAATAGTCTATTAAACAAGGTTTATTTTAATGTGTACATGTTTTAACAAAAAGTTAATAGAATTTTAGTAATTTAGGTTTAATTGAAATATCCCTAGACACTTTTGATGTGTGTATATGTTTATCCCAAGCACTACCAAATCCAATTTTGTCAATAAATTCTTCCATCGGACCTATAAACTGGATGGCGCGTACCAATGTCATCTAGAACCTGACAATCCAATTCCATCTCAACCTGTTCCTCTCAAGGGGTTTGCCGATCGGAGGCAAAATCCGGAGTATTCAATGCCCGTACTTATTCCTTACGTATTGCGAATATAGCCGAAGTTGCGCGAAGTGTCGCGAAGATTTGCGAATCCTATTTGGCAGCGATTGCCTTTTGTGTGCCGTTTTGGGTGTAATATGTTCGGTATTTTGCGGACTTGGAAAATGTTGCTGAAATGGTAAGATTTTGGTTGGTCAAAAAAGAGATTAAATTACTTAAATATTTCACTTTTCTATTGGTTTAAACGCGCTAATATCAAGAATGATCAGTCCGCATGGATAACTTTGTTTTATATGATTCGTATGGTTTATGAGGAATATGAAATATCATGCCACGACTTAAAAAAGCGGAATAGTAACTAGTGTAGCCAGATAAGTGACATTGCAGAATATGATAGATTTTTAAATAAATATGGGTTTGATATAAGCTAAGTAAATTGACATCTCGTATTGAACTCTGTTTAACCAAAATTATATTCTACTATGTCACAAAGGTAGGTAGAAAATGCCTAAGGCCGTATACAGAAAGAAAGCTGGAAACTTACACGCGCTTGCCGGGCTTGTCAACGCTAGTAATCCGCGCAGGAAAATATATGAACATCGACAAGCTTCAACACGCGCTGGTCAGCGCTGGGCGTTGCCATAGCAACTGCAAGCAAATCATTCCGACATTTTGATTAGTCTGCTTCAACCTGCTTCCTTTGTGTAGAACGGACCAGCGCTAACAAGCGCCGGTAAGCGCTTATAAGTTTCCAGCTTTCTTTCTGTATACGGCCTAAGGCATTAAGTCCGCCTATGTACTGTGTTCGTACATTAAGTTAAATAAAATAAATGTCACACTCTAGCCACACAGAGAGACGAGTGATAATATAATATTAGGGCAGCCTACTAAAGAAACAAAATTGTAATCTAAATTATGTGTCCGAGAATTGCGCTAATCTTTCTTGCATACTCTTTAAGGGTGACATCTGATATCAGAAAAACTTAGTCACGTTACAATAAATCTCAAAGAAAATAAAGTCAACCCTCGACTTTAAAATTACATTCGCACAGCAAAAAAATCTCATTACTTACAACGTTTAATCTCTTTGAGATTCATTTAAAACCGAACCTATTTCAAATAAAAACTTTCTTACCGTTGATTAAAAATAAAACGTTTACCAAGGTAGGTATATGTGCACACGTATTCTGTCCTCTGTAACTACATTTCATCCCCTCAATCCCTAGGGAGGCAAGCTCTCGAAGAAGATCGAATCCTACATAGAGCAGTGGTGCCCAACCTTTTTAAAATAAATAAATCCATATCTTGGGATAACTTACATTTGGCTTCTGATTCGGAACTAGACAGAGTTTAGGCTATGGTAACTAGACGTATCACCACAGATTACTAAATAGTTACTACGTAATCACTTCACTAAATAGTATAAAACAAAGTCGCTATCCGCCGTCTGTCCCTATGTATGCTTAGATCTTTAAAACTACGCAACGGATTTTGATGTGCTTTTTTTTAATAGATAAAGTGACTCTTAAGGAAGGTTTATATGTATAATATATACTTATTATAGTAGAGAAAAGCCGGGATTTTTTAAGATTTGCTACACCCGTGCGAAGCTGGGGCGGGTCGCTCGCTAGTATACATAATATAATAGAGAGATTTATTTTGTATTTGTTATTCATTAAAATTAGAATGAAATTACACCCAGACAGGACAAACAATCATGCTTATACAATAATTATTTGGGTGGGAATCGAAGCCATGACCGGCTTAGCAGTGTGAGTGACTAACCACTAGACCAACAGGCGAGTATTAAACAACCTGTGTCAACCTTAAAATATAATTTAATTGAAACGTTTAATATTTTAATCGTAAAATTCTAAAGTAACCTAAGTAATTGTTGTTATAATTAAAAAAAAATACATGATGTACATTCAAAAATAACTTCTGAGAAACATATCTTTAGACCGGTGGTGGTTTGCGGGCCTCTGCGGTCATTCGAAAAAGTAATAGATTAAATGAAAAAAAAAACCGGCCTAATGCGAGTCGGACTCGCGCACGAAGGGTTCCGTACTATTATCTCAAAAAAATACGAAAAAAAAAACACGTTTATTGTATGGGGACCCCCCTTAATATTTTATTTTTGTTAATTTTTAGTATTTTTTGTTACAGCGGCAACGGAAACGGCAAGCGCGGAAATACATCATTTATGAAAATTTCAGCTTTCTAGCTTATGAGATACAGCCTGGAGACAGACAGACAGCGGAGGCTTAGTAATAGGGTCCCGTTTTACCCTTTGGGTACGGAACCCAAAAAAGAAAGAAAATTGGTTCTATCGAAGTAGTGTTTGTCGATAAAAGGTTGTTTCGCAATAAAGTCCTTTCGAACAAAAGTTCAATCGAACAAATGACTCTCGGAGTAACGTTATGAACCCGGTTGAGAACCTCTGACATAGAGGATACTGGGATAGATAGACTCTTCCGTTTATTTGTCCGGCTCTGCGCATTATTTCTCTTATGTATCGTTGGTAAGTATGTTCTAGTTTGAGTAAGACTTAAGTATTTTTTTTGGGGATTGGGAAATCATCCAATGACTGCTCCCGTCCTGGGTGCGGCGGGAGAGCGTGTCAGATTTTTACTGGCTAAAACCCACTCATGTTCCTTCCGTTGCCCTTTATGTTCCGGGGTCACAGTAACTACTATAAACATTCCGCAACAAGGCTTGAGGCTGGCTAGTTGGTTAGTGACCCTTACTGCGAAGCCGTAGGTCGTAGGTTCAATTTCCACCCTGGACAAGTATAGTGTAAGTCCAGTGTAATGGGGATGTTCTGGTTGTAATTTATTTATAACTAGCTGCCTGCGGCTTCGCCTGCGAGTATGTCGAGGCTTCGATCGTTGTGTGGTCACAGTTCTAACCTAACCTAACCAACCATTTCGATATGGGCTAAAGTGTTTGCATTTGTACATTAACAGCAGTAGGGATAGATCAGATGATCGTGTGTGAGTTGTCCAAGGACATTCATATTTATTTATTCTGCCTTCGGCATTTTACATAACAGCGAGCGTTTACGCCGTATATAAAATGTCGAGGCATTATGTAAAGGACAGATTTACATAATGCCTGCGACATATATGTATATAGAATGGTTAACTAAAACAACGAAGATAGAAATATGTGTTGTTAAATCAAAATTGTTAATTCGTTTTTATCTTTTCTAAATCTTTATTAATGTAATACATGTGTATAAGATAGTAGCTTAATCTTATCAGACAATACAATTAACAAACAATAACAATACGACTACAACATTAAACATCAAACATCAATACACTTGACATTAAAACTGTTTACATTGACAAACACTTATAAGTGTTTGTAAACATACGATGTAAACATAACTATGAGAGTCTAATTTTAACTGGTTCACTTAGATATAGGAATATTGTTTTATTTCCTCCAATTGTTATTCGTATAATATACAGGGTAGAAATATTCATAAGAGTTTATTTTCGGATGGGAAATCATCAAATGACTTCTCCCGCACTGGTCGGGGCGGGGGCTGTGTCAGACTTTTACTGACTAAAACCTACTCTTGTTTCTTCGGTTGCCATTTATGCTACCCCGGCAGGCATTGGCCCTAGAAGGCCCCGTCACGTACTGACTGCTCTTTGAGGCGCGCGTGGAACAAAACGCGCCGTTCGACACGGAAATTACAGCTTTAGCCAACCAATTAGCCAACTATTTAGTCTCAGCCTTACATAATATTCAAAAACTAAGCGCAACTTTAGTAAAAGATAAGGAAGAACAAAGTATAGTAACTAAAACCCCGTCCCCAGAGACAGGAGACATTTTATCTAAAATTTATTAGTCATTAAATTAACAAAGGATATTTTGTTGGAGCTATTCGTTGCGAACAACATTCTTTGGCGGCCATTTTAATGTTTAATTGTTTAGTGCTTTTATAGATGTTTGTAATTATAGTGCACTGGGTTGGTGGGTCAATACTTTTTTAGTATTTATTTATTTTTTGACCTGTAAGTTGACTGGCAGTGTGTATGCTAAGTTTTTTGAACTACGAAACGTATTTTAAAGCGGTTTATTCCGATAAATAGGTTGATTCAAGAAGAGAGTTTGTAATACATCCGTATGTCACATACAAGATCCAGCGGAAGATCAGCGTCAGGTGTATTTGCCTGACACATGCTGAGCTGGACTCCCATTTGGTGCAACCATGAGACGCACGCCGCACTTTTTTTTAACCGTTTGTTTAACATAATTGACTTTTTTTTGTAATCTTTTTGTTTAACATATCATTTTGTACCTCTATTTCCTTCTTTATTTTCATGTTAAAGTAAAGAATAAAGGATTTTTTAACATTTGCAGGGCGAGAGAAATTTTGCCTTGCGAGTGTTGCAAATATTAGAAAAAGTCGGTTACTGAAAGAACTGTTTTAATTATGTAAATAAAAAAACGTTTTATTTTTTTTCTTTTTGTTTAATCGGCTGTTTTCTTTTATATGGTGCAATAAGAAGCCTTAAACCTTTAAATTAAACCTGTAATGGAATAAGTAGGTGATGAAAGCTTTTATGAAAGAGGTGGTAAAAGTTGCAGGTATTTGCTAGTTTTGTTTTATTGTATGAGTTGAGTACTTACATCTTCTCTTATAACTACACAAAAAACGGCAAACTGTCACTTATTTATAAAAGTTCCAAATTAAAAGTTTCGCACCTTTCTAAAGGTCTAGTGATAAATAATTTACTTTTTGACTTTGACATTGAAATATTGGCACTAATCCACACTTAATACAAACTTCACATAAATCAAAAGAGACACTAATTCACAAAATCAAACACCATCAATTATTTCTGTCAAACACACACACACACAAACACACACACCTAATCCGAGGCGCCACGTTGGAACCGGTCCGGCTATACAACCGGCCTATGATCTATATTGCAACCGGTTGCGATTTAGCGACTCACACGCAACCAACTGATTGCGTAACAACCGTCTGATTGGCCGTATCGCTGTGTGACACACGGTTCATAGGGGCGAATGACACTGTTTTTTTTACCTTTTTGACCTTTGACGCAAAACAGGGGTTTTACAAATTTGACCGCTATGTGTGTGTGTCAGTATATAGCTCTGTAAGTAAACGGGTGCACTGATTTGGATGCCGTTTTTTTTTTTGAATGTAGGTTATCTAGCAATTGTTATAGATTTTATATTTTACCAAGATCGCTTTAGTAGTTTCGAAGTTATCACCTTTTTGCTAGCTACAGTCATGATTCTAAAAACTTCGGGAGCGGGAGTTTTTTAAATTCTTAATTTGATTTGTGTTTTCTCAATAAGGTGGTGGGAAGAAATGGTTAGGTTTTTTAGGGGATGTTAGGAAGAACAGTTTAACTTTATATTGTGACCGAGGAAGGTACAACGGAAGGTCATTGCGTAGCTTTCGTCTGCAACTTCGCCGAAAATAGCGAAACTTCTATGTCGCTTCTTTAGGATTGGAATTTCCAAAAATCCTGTCTTGATGGATACTTACTTTTCACAAAACACTCACCCTCCAAGTTTTGTGTCCCCTGAATAAAAAATAATTAATATACTAAATAATATAAATATAGTAGATAACATATTCATAGTTTTCATCTATTAAAATTATTAAAAATGTACTTAATTCTCTATTTAATACACAAACTTACTAGTCTACCCATCTATCAGATCATACCTACGTCAATTTTACTCTATCCCACAAAAGACAAATCACTACTTATTATTACCAAAGATTATAATTAGGTGACAATTTCAAACGACTTATACGCACATAAACCATAATTTTTTAACAATTACTTACAATTTTTAACACACGTCACTTTTACTCCAGCACACATTATGACCAAAGATAACCTCTTAACCTTTCGAAGACCAAGCGACAGCCGACTGTCGCGCTGCTTTTGTCTTTCTATTGTGTGTTCGAATCACGTGTGTTCCAAGGTTTAAACCAGGTGACAATCTCAAACGATGTATGCGCACAAATACGCGCATAAACAAAAAAATAGTCAAAATAACTTAAATTTTTTAGCACACGTCACTTTTACTCCAGCATTATTACCAAAGATAACCCTCTTTAAACCAGTGACAAATCTCTTACGACGTATGCGCAAAAATACGCGCATAAACTAAAAAATAGTCACAATAACTTACATTTTTTAGCACACGTCACTTTTACTCCAGCTTCCAAAGGTAACCTCTTAAACCAGTGACAATGTCAAACATCGTATGCGCACAAATACGCGCATAAACTAAAAAATAGTCACAATTGCTTACATTTTTTAGCACACGTCACTTTTACTCCGGCTTCCAAAGGTAACCTCTTACACCAGTGACAATCTCAAACGACGTATGAGCACAAATACGCGCATAAACTAAAAAATAGTCACAATTGCTTACATTTTGTAGCATACATCACTTTTACTCTAGCTTCCAAAGATAACCTCTTAAACAAATGACAATCTTAACGTCGTATGCGCACAAAATCGCGCATAAACCGGTCCTACAAGTACATGTGGCCGATGACTCTCACGCGCATGTTATTGCATAACGAGCGACTAATTGGCACGCCTTGCTCGCCCGAGGCACAATGTTAGACAGACTGGAGAACATTGATTGAAGTACTCTCGTGTATGCGTAATTGTGACGTATTGGTTGTAGTGAAGTGGAATGGTGTTGGTTAATGTTGCTATAGTTTACTGTACATATTCAAAATCCAAAATTTAAGACATTTCACATAGACCATTTATAGGCACTTATGAATTGTAAAAGAGTCGATCTGTTAGTCAGAAAAGAAAAGTGACGCTAATTGCTTGTTCCAAAACGTAGGTAGATCTTTATGGAGATAAACAGGCAGAAAACTCCACGGACATTCTTTAAAAAAAAAACGTGTTTTACAAAATTTAAAAACATTAATACTTGGTGTATTTTTAGCCCTGCACAACCTGCTAGGAGATGATTCTAACCATGAAAACAAACAACTTATATTATGGAACCAACTCTGAAATCGAGAAAAAAATGTCAGCTGTTTCATACATTATGGCCGGGCATTGAACTTTTCTTAGAAACAGCTGATATTTGACATTCTGTTTAGTCCGTCTGATAGACCAGTCAAAAATACTCGTATTTTTTGCTTAATCTGATTCCGTAGTGGGGGCTTTTGACGTCCCTGTTCAGCAAAAATGGTATCAGCGTATACCTCAAGCGAAATTGCAACGCTCTGTATCGTCGTCATTTTTCGTATTCGAGAAAAAACAAAAAATACGAGTCCAAAATATTTTTGATAATCTAACTGACGGACAAATTACTTGTATTTCGTCGTCTCGTAGATTGTCTCCCACCGCTCGCCAGTCGCACCGGCCGTGTGTCAGTGCGCTTGTCGCGTGCGCCCGCGCACGTGGGATATGCATGCCGTGACGATTCGCTTCAACACTTTCTTTGTTTTAACGTTAACGCACAGAATACACAATCGAATCGCCCATTTTTGTTTATAGAAATCTTGTTTTGGGTGTTGAGTTTGGCGAGCGATTTTGATTATTATTTTAACCTTTCAATGACCAATAGACAGCCTGCAGCTGTCGCGCTGCTATTGTGTTTCGAATCACGTGTGTTCGAAACTTTAAAGGAGGAGAGTTTAATTTTTGTTAAAATAAAATCTTCTGTCCTTTTCTTAATTAAATGGAAAGAGAGAGATGCACTTAAATTAAATTTACGTTAGTTTGTGAATAAGAGAATCGGAACCAATGTAAGGTTTATTAAATAAACTAGACTGTAGTAGTGACTCCGTCTGGGAGTATAGCTTACTATGTTTTTAATTAAACTCGTATTTAGTACACTTTATCCGGTTAGTTTCCGATCTCTCCGAATGTATACGGAGCCACTGCCTTTTAGACATCCACTACCCAGTAACTGTTTTTAGGGTTCCGTAGCCAAATGGCAAAAACGGAACCCTTATAGATTCGTCATGTCTGTGTGTCTGTCTGTCCGTCTGTCTGTCTGTCCGTCCGTAGGTCACAGCCATTTTTTTCCGAAACTATAAGAGCTATACTGTTGAAACTTGCTGAGTGGATGTATTCTGTGAACCGCATTAAGATTCTGATACAAAAATAGAAAATAAATAAAAAATTTTGGGGGTCCCCATACATAGAACTTAAACTCGAAAATTTTTTTTTTCATCATACCCATATTTGTGGGGTATCTATGGATAGGTCTTCAAAAATGATATTGAGGTTTCTAATATCATTTTTCTCTAAAATCAATAGTTTGCGCGAGAGACACTTTCAAAGTGGTAAAATGTTGGTCCCCCCCCCCTGTAACTTCCAAGATAAGAGTATGATAAATCAAAAAAAATATATGATGTACATTATCATGTAAACTTCCACCGAAAATTGGTTTGAACGAGATCTAGTTAATAGTTTTTTTTTAATACGTCATAAACCGTATATCGGAACGGAACCCTTCATGAGCGAGTCCGACTCGCACTATGCCGGTTTTTTTTTATGAAATCATCAAAATGATTTCTCCCGTCCTGGGCTTTCAGACATTTACTGACTAAAACCACCCATGTTTCTTCGGTTGCCCTTTATGTTCTGGGGCCGCGGTAACTATTACAACTATTCCGCAACCCCGGACCCAGTTACTGGGAAACATGACTGAAAACTGACATTCTGTCGTCTGACCAGACAACGACAGTCAAAAATTTACGAATGACCGGTGTGGCTTTTTGTGCTATTCGAGGCATGGATGACAGTAATATCCTTGATTAAATTAGAAAGTACTTACATATGAATCGAAAATTGGTACTGACTTGGTTTCGAAATTGCAACCTTATGCATGAGGGACCGGTGTGCCTCAACCGTGTCATCACGTCATACGCTAATCACCAAATTACGTGATTATTAATGTTTAATTAACTCTCAATCATCGCAAAATAGATTTAGATAGCAAAAGAAACGCGAAAATGTTCTTTCGGCCCACATTCAACGCACGAACTAATCGGGTGAACGCACCAATTACCGTCCGTCGGCCATTACTTAATTAATCATAAAACATCATAATTAACTTATGCATTCATAACTCGGTTATGTGAAACTTTAGTTATCGCGTTAACTGCTAACCAGAGCGTGGTTTGCGTAACCCTCAAGGTTATTGTCCATTGTGTACACGTGCTTAAGACAATGCACGTCAGCTGATTATTATGACATAAAAAAATGACTGCATTTTACTGTCACATTGCAGGCCAATGGCATTTTGTCATACTCTTTGTATATGTTACCGGCCAAACCCGATTTCAGGACAAACTAGTTTTGCCTAGGCTAAACTAGTCTAAGATAGGTCGACGGCGACGGAGCCCCGCTAAACGGGCCTCCTATTTCCGGGTGGTTTAAAAAAATAACCAATCTAACCTAACCTGTCCGAATGTCCCTGAGTCGAGGCGAGGAAGAACTAGTTTAGCCTAGGCAAAACTAGTTTGTCCTATAATCGGGTTTGGCCGGTAACATATAACTATATGCCTTTTCTAGACACGAGCTTACCACCACGCTTGCTCAAGGCGAATTGGCGATTTGTAAGTCTAAGTTTTCTTTTAATGTTTTCCTTCACCGATGCCTGTGATGTCCAAGACTTTAGAAAGTTTATAGAAATTGAAAGAAAAATTCACGTCGGTGGTTGCCGGATTTGAATGCATCTCTGGGCTTTACTTGACCAACACAACATTAATGGTGAGAATGATGGCGGGTATTACCCACTTTGGCCAAGCCTTTACCCTGCAGAGGGACAGTAATAGGCTGGTTTAATTACTAACCATAAACACAATGTTCTTTATACCCAAGGCAAATTTCTATAAAATTATACGCTAAGTTAATGTCCGCAAACAATCTCTGCAAAGCAATTACACTTATATAAACTGTGAAACGGTCAAAGATATTCATTTCCTCATTCTTCTCACGTATCTTGGAGAAGGTCTTCAACATCACCGAAAAATGCTTTTACTCCTGAATATGTAATGAAGATGTAAAAGACTTTTTTGTACTTTTTTTTTATTTTTTTTTTTTTTTTTTGGTGAATGGGAAATCATCCAATGACTGCTCCCGTCCTGGGTGCGGCGGGAGGGCGTGTCAGACTCTTACTGACTAAAACCCACTCATGTTCCTTCGATTGCCCTTTATGTTCCAGGGTCACGGTGACTACTATACACATTCCGCAACCCCGGGCACATTCCGCAACCCCGGCATTCCGCAACCCCGGAACCCTTTTTGTACTTAAAGTCGGACTTTTTCGTTTAAAACGACTTTCGAGAGGTCAGTCAAGACTCTTGTTGTCCTATCCTGTAAAGTTTCTGTCAGTAAATTTGATGCAAAGTAAAATGTAATTTCACCAGCCCAGGCAATTGATTCATATGAATATATAAATATCTTGGGACATCTGACATAAGGCGACCTGATCAAAAACTTTTACAATTTAGTCAAATCATGCGAGGACCATAAATGTTCATTTGGAGGTGCTTGATAAGAGAAGCGGATTTGAGTGGACCTGGCCAGACAGTGCAAGCATTAGTAGTAAAGGTACAGATGGGTTCCTACCCGGTAAATACCCAAATGCAAGGTTTTTACCCGGTAAAACCCGATGCGTGTTTACCCACCGCCCGAAAAACGATGAAACGGATAGCAGTTTGGCCGGATACCGATATTCGACCAACAATTTGTTTTTAATTCAGCGGGATAGCACTAAGGCCGCTGGATAGGCCGGATACTGGGTAGTTACCGGGTATCCGTTTCATCTCTAATAAATACCCAAATGCAGAGTTTTTACCCGGTAAATACCCACCGCCCATCTTTAAGTAAGCTTAGAGAAAATAAACATGTCCATCAATTTTCTTTTAAAAGCGACTAAAAGTATTGTAATAAAAGCATTTAAAAGAAACGGGAAACAAATTAGTCGGTTCACAAGCGAAGCTACAAAACTGTCGGACCAAAAACCAATTGCAAGCCTTTAGTAGAATTCACAGTGTATTTTTTCAAACTGTTTTTGCTATGTTTTGTATTTTGGCAACGATTCCCGATGTTTCTAGTAACTGAGTGCATTGTTAACACATCTAGACAACTTTATTTTTCTTTGTAGTTCTTTTAAAGTTTTGAATTATTTGTATGTAGAATTTTGGTTTTTATTTGCTTTGGAATAGATAAGAAAATAACTTTAAGTGAGAAAAGGCACATTAACGCATAATGCAGTTAAGATTGTTGATGATCTGCCGGGGATGCGTAATAGTTCTAATAGTTACTGCGGCCCCGAAATATGGGTAACCGAAGGAACAAGGGTAGGTACTAGTCAGTTAAAGTCTAACACTAGGGCGGAAGAAGTCGTTTAATGATCCCAAAAAAAAAAAGATTGTTTGATTGTTTGTTTTTGATGGTACTCTATGTTATTTTCCGATCTTAAGATCGCCAAAACGCCAAAGCCATTTCTTTCTCTACGGCTCATACATTCATTCTGCTTAACATTTCAACGACCAACCGACAGCCGGCCGCCACGCTGCTATTGTCTTTCTATTGTGTCTCGAATCACGTGTGTTTACTTGACGGTTAAAACCCCAAAACGAATTACTCCAAAACTTTTTTAGTGTGAAGTGTAATGATTTTTGGAGTTTAGTGGCATAAGCCATGCGTAATACGTTACCTAGTTTACAACAAGTACGAGTAAATTTTCTTGATCACAAACTTAACTTAATTTATGTTAAGTGCGTTTTTCTCTTTTTATTTCTTTAAGAAATGGACATAAGATTAACATTATATTAGTTTATCCCTGTCAAATCAGCCAGCGCCTAAACTTTTAGTGGTCATGTTTTTAAACGCGCTTTAATTATCTATGGAGTGTCTTAATTTGACGGGACTAAACTAGAACTTTATTTTCTAACCTTTTCTTAATGAAATAGATAGAAAAAGGTGGACGGAACTTAAATTTATTTCAGTTTGTGAACAAGGCAATCGGCACCATATGTTTCACTCATTAATCTATATAACCAATATCTTCTACAATATAACTAAATCATTTATCAAACAAAAAACCACAATTATGAGATATTTGGCTACTACAGCTCTCCTATTTATTTTTACTTATGGTTATTTCTATTATTTGTGTATACTTAAAGCAATAAGAAACAGTGGGTGGCCGGTAATAACACTAATCATATACTCACTTGTAATAAGCTTGATATATATTATGTATTATCGTTACTGCGCCAAAAATGGGGTTTTGTTTACATACCTGAAACAAAGGGATTATAAATTATTATAAGAAAGAGAAAAAGAAGTTTATTTTGTCGAAAAAATAAAATAAATGAGTTTTGTAGTAAATCCTTCGAACACACGTGATTCGAGACACAATTAAAACCCGACAGCCGGCTGTCGCTTGGTCGCTGAAAGTATCGCCTGTGCGTCTGTCTGTCTATCTAATTAAGAGGTCGGCCTTTCAAAATATTTAACGTGTTCATCATTTCTCCATTGCCAGCTAAGCAGTTATTAAATTACTTATAAACAATGATGTTATAAGTAAAAAAGTGTAGATAGGTTACCCAAACGAAATTCTATCTTCAAAAACGGCAAACAAACGCACACATACATTACACGTCAAAGTAGGATGACATGATTGAAGTAGTGCGAGTGAAAAAGAGATAAACGTCAAATGTCAACGCGATACTCAGTTGTCAGTGTTTGTCAATTGGCAAACTTTCAATGTGCCACTTTTTGACTGCATATAACCTATCTACACTTTTTTACTTATAACATCATTGCTTATAATGAAGTTTAAATGAAAAGTATTACAGTTGAGTGGGTCTAGATTATTTAATTTTCATTTCTATACAAAATAAGCAGTTACATCGAATCGGATTACTTATTCACATAAATATAACAAGAGCAATTACGAACGAACAGCCTTGTTGATACAAATCCCTTAATTAAATAGGAACAATAAACGAATTTACGTGATTCCCTAGCTGGGAATAACGGAAATTAGATCTTTAGATCTTTTTAGGGTTCCATGAAGGGTTTCTGAGGATGTCCCGTAAAACAAGTCTTAGGATTTTTCTACCAGTCAACCAGGGTGGCGCAGAGGTAATATTAATTTTTTTTTTGGTGAGTGGGTAATCATCAAATGACTGCTCCCGTCCTGGGTGCGGCAGGAGGGTGTGTCAGACTTTTACTGACTAAAACCCACTCATGTTCCTTCGGTTGCCCTTTATGTTCCAGGGTCACGGTAACTAATAGAAACATTCCGCAACCCCGGCAGGCGTGGCCCTGTTGGCCCCTTCCAGTGCTGACTTCTTCTCTTTAGAGGTAATAATTATGACAGTTGTATTATACAAGGTGTATTTTTGGTCTTAAAAAACCCGCTAGGATGATTCTTTCTACTCTTAAAATAGATAAACAACAACTTACTTAACGATAAAGAAACACCACTAACAAAAACAACAATAATAAAAAAACAACTTTTATTATCAAACTAACTTGAAATGCTCGAAAAAATATCAGCTGTTTCATACATTATGGTCGGAACGGCATTGAACTTTTGTTAGAAACAGTTACTTTTTTCGCGAATTCGGTGTTGGTTGCATATTAAAAGTTGTTTTTTTTATGTGTAAAATCTTCTCCTGGCAGGTTTTTCAAGACCAGAAATACACGTTGTATATAAAAAAGTTACCTTTTAGAAAGTTAAATAGTATGGAGCTCATTGCCCACACTTCTCTATGCAAAACTACCTTTTGGATTGAACTCTCACTTCGTTATCATTTTGATACTCGCAAAGTAACAATATCATATCAATATCGCACATAATTCTCACATCAAAACGTCATATAGGGTGAAAGGACCTGTTGTCAGTCGCGTGCCGCGCCATTTGTTGCCATAATTCCGCCATTTTGAATGTAAGTATGTATGTGTTACGGTTTCATTTGTCACTAGGTGATATAAGCCACGTGATTGGCTCGCCAATTTGTCCTTTACACTCGGTTTACACGCAAACCTGGGATTGGTTTTATGGGTAGAAATGCATTATGCGGTATCAGGAGTGGATTGGTAGGGTAGGTGCACGTATTAGGATTATAATGTAAATAATACAAAGATAGAGAGATAAAAAGAGTCATATAATACATATTATTCAACTACATACTTAATAGGTAGCTGCCATTGTCACGTGTGTTCGAAGGTTTAAAAGCTAAGAGCTCAGATTATTCCTTCATTATTTATTCATCAAAATCTATTCAGCGGTTTAAACGACAAAGCAGACAAACAAAAATATTCACAGACAGATAGATTTACTTTCAAATCTATAATATTTGTATGGATCAAAATGCAGGTTACGGCAATTGCCTTCCATGCCTGCGGTTACAGGTTCAAAAATGAGCAATTACAAATGTGTGTTTTTCAACATTATATATTTCCAAACTTTTCTACGACATAAGACATCACTGATATACCGTGCCTCGGAATAAACGTAAACATATTGGACCCAGTTGACATATCCTAAATCTTTGACAGTCAATATTGGTAGCCACACAATTTTTAACCTGTCGAGCCATTAGATACCGTGTTCCCCAGTTACTGGGTTGTGAAGGTCTGATAGGCAGTCGCTCCATGCCAAACACTGGTGTTCAGCTGAATCCGGTTATACTGGACTCCGACCCTAATATAGTTAGTTAGAAAGATGTGTCACGACTCACGCCATTTAATTAACAGAATATCTACTAATAAATCAATCTAAAACGAAAATCTATTTACACAGAAACCGCTTTGTAAACTCTATTGTTTAAACAAACACCTATAAATATTAACTAAGAGGAGATTATAAAGTAAATAAACGTAAATTAATTAGCCCTTTCACAAAGAATTATGACGAGCATTTGTTAGACAAAATTAATGCCGTTAACGAAATATTTAATGACTTAAATGGATTAATAATGGATATTTATCAAAACTAAATTGAAGGAAGGTAGGTATTGAAATCAGGGTTTCAAGGCAGTTTGTAATTTGATTAATATTAATATCTTTAAGCGAAATTGAGGCTGAAATTGGTTTTTAATGGTATTTTTTGATTCTTAATATTAAAGGCTCTTTATTATTAATTTCGGTTTAACTTTTCAATTTATAAGATGGTGGTGGCATAGTGGTTAACCAGCTCGCCTCTAATGTAGCAGATTGTGACTTTCTCAATTCACAGTAAGTCTTATTCTTATCTTATTCATATTATTTCTTGATATATTTTCTTAGTTTATCGCGGATAACCCTCAGCCCTGGAACAACCCACAGCCCCGGACAACCCTCAGCCCCGGACAACCCGCAGCCTTGGAACAACCCGCAGCCCCGGACCACCCGCAGCCTCGGAGAATTGCACTACTAGAGCAAGATGGTAAAAAAATGTACACGGCACTTGTAAAACGCTTATAGTATCATCTTCGTCTGTTACATTAAAACAACAGTGTCAGGCGATAATATACGGAAAACCGTGAAAATTAATTATTATGCAAGTAAACAACACATAGGTTTTCTCCGCTAGAATAAATATAACATTCTTTTAATGATTACATCTTATATATGGATGAATAAGATGTGTTCACGTGTAAGTGACATTACCATTTCGCTATATACAGAATCGAGCTGGTAATATAATTGAGTTCTTCAATGTATTGAGTGTACGAAAATAGTCAATTTCTAAGAACGTCTGGACTAAATAAAGATCCAATTAGTCAGCAAGCTCACTTTTGACCTTGCTGCTTACAATGTAATAAAAATAAGCTTATTAGGCCCGAACGTTATTGTGTTCTTGTGAAAAAACGTATTATGATTATTCGGTTAAAGTCTACTTTTGTTTGTTCTTTATTTTACATTCGGATCATTCTTTTCTGGAAGTCTCTGTGATAGAAATATACGCGGGCGTAACCGCAGGTAAAGCTAGTGTAGTAATAATTATAATCGAAGACAGGACCTCACGTTCTGAATACATTTATACGCTTGCACTTTATACAAATATAATAACGTAGGTAAAAGTTCTAGAATCAAACTTGTATACTTCTTGCATGCAAATAAATGCTGCCATTTTATGTCGAGTTAATTGTCTAATTAAGTAACGCGTGTAACCTCGTATGTTAGTGTTTTATGTAGATTAAATTTGTTGGAAAAAGTAGGGTATAACAAGTGTAAGTAAAAGTAGGGTATAGTAATGTAATCAAAGTTACAAAGAGAGAATAGAACCTAAGTAATTTATTTATGGATGGGAAATCATCAAATGACTTCTTCCGCCCTAGGCGGAGCAGAGTGTCAGACTTTTACTGACTAAAACCCGCCTTTGTTCTTTTCGGTTGCCTTTTATGTTCCGGTGCCGCGGTAACTAAAAAATAAAATTAAAAGAATATTCTATCTATCTATCTATCTATCTAACTATTACAACTTTTCCGCAACCCAACCAAAGTTAATTTCGATGCCAAAGTCCCTGCCAAAGTCAAACATACCGTTTTTAGAATTATTGTCTGTCTGTTTGTCGGTATGTTTGTCTAAGATAAACTCAAAAATTACTGCATAAATTTCATTCAAATTTTGAATGAATGTTACCAAGAGGTCGTTATGTGTGTTAAAATCAACCATTTATAAGTCAGTCTACGCAGCTATAGTGTTTCCAGAGTAACAATTACCACACAATCAAAAAAACCCCGTTCATTTCCACAATTTTTATACCAACCAGAATGAAAAAATATCTTTAACATTATTCTAAAGAAGAAAACCATAAAATACTGAAACAAAGAACGGACATATTAATTGCAGTTCCGTTGCTGCACGTCCTCGTCATAATTTCGGCAAGAATGGAGTCAGCGGAGCCATGTACTCTATCTAAGTTATAGTTTCCTGATAGCAAAGACACTGGGTTTATACGGAATGCATAATATTACGGATTATTAATTAAATTCGGAATTAGTCGTTGAGCTTGTGCAGGGGCTTATTGGGGGTAAATGCTACATATAATATATCTTTGGAACACTAAGAACTTCAAAGATATATTCTACGGGTAGATTTGAAACCGACTGCGACCCTTGCATAGTTTGAAAAAGGCTAGGGAGATGATGATGAACTAAAAATATTTTTTGAGGTTAAACAAGAAAATCGTAAAGTATTAAATAACTAAAAATTATAATATTTATCTCCCTTCCTCTCCTTCTCCCTATCTATTAGCATTATAATCCTAATCCATGCACCTAGGTACCGTATTCTTTAAATGCACGCCTCTAAAACAAGCATAACCACGTAATGTTAATTGGGTTAGAGGAACGTCTATCTTTTTTTTAATCGTCGTTTGAGTAGTCGTTCTGCGACTCTCGACGACTACGCCTGTGTCCCTGAGCGGGTCGTAAGGCTGGACGCTGCCTCACGCGCCCAGCCGCCTCCTTCTCTAGCACGACTGCTTCGCAGAGATTAAAACTTATCATGTGCCTGCAATCCTATCATCATCAGTTCATCAAAACCAGAACACAACAACGCCGCTTGACGACAAAATAATGGTTACGTCAATTTTTCTTTGAGATCACTAGCAATGTTTAATAATACGATCGGCATTTGTTTTTATAATCAGCTGCCTGTTGTCTTTGTATTGTTACCTTTGAACTTGTATTATATTTTTTTTTGATGTTGACAATTCATTGTATGACTTCCGCTCATAATAATCTTCTATGTATGTATAATTATACGAGCTATCCCCCGCGGTTTCACCCGCATCTTCTTTGGTTAATACTCCGCCCCCAAGAATTAGGATAAAAGATAGGACTATTATGTAGCCTTCTTCGATAAAAAGCTATACAACAAAAAATATACAGTAGTTCTAGATATTAGCGCATTCAACAAAACCATCAAATCAAGTCTTCAGCGTTTTATACCTTCTTTTTTATATTGGGTTTCTCTTGTTCAGAATATCAGAATATCTGTTAAAACATTGGAAATATTCAAATAATAAAATATTAATGCAACGCCATCTTTGAATCATGACAGGAACAAAACACTGAGGAATGTGCTAGCTTCCTAAAATGTACAAATTGATTTAAGATCTAAGTCTACTAAGTATGACTTAATGTATGTAACCGCAATTATGTAAAACATTTTAATTAAAAAGTGTCTATGAAGTTTCTCACAAGCAACAGCAACTTCGAAAAAGCTTTTTTCCAAAAATAAGATAACCAACTTCAAAAACTAAAAGCCCAAAAATAACTATTTTGGAAGTCGGTGGCAACACATTTAATAGACCGGCAGAAGAGAAGCCACCGACTTCCGAAATAGTTATTTTTGGGCTTTTAGTTTTTGAAGTCGGTTATCTTTTTTTGGAAAAAGCTTTTTATTTTTTACTTTTTAGTTAGAGTCTCAATGTCTGACTACGTTTTAGAGTAACTTTCAAAATAAAAATGTACGTTTTTCTATAAAAATTGTGAGGAGTTCCCTCGATTTCGGCATGATACCATCATCAGATCCTAGACCTGATGAACAATGGGACCATTTGGGAAGTCTACCCTTTCGAACAAAAAAAGAATTGTTCAAATAGGTTGGTAAACGACTGAGATATGCGCGAACAAAAATAAAAAAAAATACAAACATTCGAATTGAGAACTTCCTCCTTTTTTTAGAAGTCGGTTAAAAATACAATTTCACACACTGAAATATTCTACTCCAAGTATTTTTAAAAAGACACATTGTAACAATACAAATATGTACAGGAAAGAAGTAATTAACCTCTACGCCTTAACAAGTTAAAAACAATAAGTCGACAGCTGCGCAAGATTCGGTTAGTCACCGCGTGTCATTTGTTTTCCTTTTCTGGCCAACTGTTCCGCTTGAAATTAGCTAGATCTTGTCGATTAAATGAATTAATTTAGTCATCGTGTTCTGGGAAGCGTGAGGTCGTTAAAATTGTATGATAGGATTACTAGGCATACAAGAATTGGGTGGTTACAATTTTATTAGGTCCTGTGCTCACCGCGATTTTTAAACGCGCCGTTTTAGAAACTTCGACGCGCTTTTATCCTATAATGCAGTTTTTTATCGGTTGTATGTAGCGATTCAAACGCGTGACACCGGTCGCCTCTGTAAAAATGCAGAAGCGCGGTAAAAACTTTGCTAATGTTGACGGTTCTGCTCTAAAAACGCAATATATTACTGCGCTTTTCTCAAATCACACGCGCGTTTCAAACTTGCGTTTGAATTTATACTGGTTTTTTGATTTACAAGCCGCATCTGCTGCGTATCGCTACAATCACGCGTCAACGGCGCGTTTAAAAAACGTGGTGTAAATCTCTGAAGATTTTGTTTAGAGAGTGCGCAGATGGTTCGCTTGTGGTGGTGTCTGCCGCCTACTACGGTAGTCGCAAAAAATATTTGTATATTATAATTAAAACAAGGTACACACGGCCCAGCTGATCCCAAACTAACCAGAGTCTTTACTATAGACCAGACAATGAAACATACTTCAATTTATAAATACTTAGGCAAATATTACTTACTTATAAAAAAACTACACCCAGACACAGAACAAACAATCGTACTCATCATACCAAGAGTAATCCTGAATCGGAAAACTTACAAATAGGCCTTAGAGATATTTGTCTATGGCAATATAATCATATAACAACTCCATTTCTGCCTATCCCACAGAATAACCATTCATTACATCATTCCTGTACATAAACTCCTATTTACCTTCTCTTAAATCCAACCTGTCTATCTCATACATAATGTATTCCATCTTCATTAAAGGATGGTACATTCAAATTCTCACAAATCAAAATTAACATATAAATCACTTGAGAAAGTGGATTGTCGCGTCAAATAAAATGAATTGTGATAAAATGATAAGTGACAAAAAAATGCGGGCAAAAATATGCTTACCGTCACATTATAGCGTAATAATAAATACGTAACATTTGGACTCCGAAGATTTTGTTTGTTTGACTGTACGCGTTAATCTTAGGAAGTGTTAGTTCGTTTTTTTGTGTTGGATAGCCCATCTTATCGTGGGAGGCTATACTATCACGCTACGACCTACAGGAGCGGCAGAAAAAACAGTTAATATGTATAAAAATGACATATTTATTGGTAACTTTTGCCCGCGACTTCATCAGCGTGGAATAATAGTTCCCGTTCCCGGGGGATTTCCGGAATGAACACTATCCTATGTGCTTTCTCGGGTCCCAGACTACATCTGTACCAAATTTCATTCAAATCGGTTCAGTGGTTTAGGCGTGAAGAAAAGACAGACAGACAGAGTTACTTTCGCATTTATAATATTAGTATGGATTTGTTTACGACTAATTAATATCGTAATTAATTTATAAATAATTAATATCGCATAAAGGGACAGTTTCGATATTAAGGTCCTAGTGCACAGAAAAAATACTATTCGAACCAATTATCAACACTTGCACAAACCTACTATATTTGAAATCACTGGATTATGAAGTTAGTAGCGAACGAGCTTGCATTTGACAAAAAAATATAATTAAACTAGCTTCTGCCCGCGGCTTCGCTCACACAAAAAGTAGCCTATGTTACTCTCCATCCCTTCAACTATCTCCACTTAAAAAATTACGTCAATCCGTCGCTCCGTTTTGCCGTGAAAGAAAGACAAACAGACACACTTTCCCATTTATAAATTAGTATGGATAAACAAAAACCCAATTTCGAGAGTCGGTGGATTTGTTTAAATTTTATGTGATTCTTGTTTTTTTAAATTAATATTCCCTATGTCGATGTCGCTCCCACAACTGAGACGAATTCAATGACACCTTCATGTGTGCCATGGAATGAGACATACATACATAAAAACGATCGAATAACATAGCCTGGTTCTTTTCAGCAGTCGGGTAATAAAAACAACGTTGTCTCAAAATCGTTTTTAATTGAATTGTCCCTTTCAATACGTGTCTCTTTCATGCCTCCTATAATAGATTTAATAATCTTCATGAATACAACATGTCCTGGAATAAACGCACACCACCAGACATCCCAATTAGAATATTATGTTATAATCATAATACATACACTGAATTTTTATTATTATGTTTAAAACACTGTTTTTTTTATAAATTAGTTGTACAGATTGTGGGAGAAAATTATAGTCACATTACAAATCTACGCATGCACACAGTCGCACTTGCATAAGGGTCTAGCGTAGTAGGTATTTCATCCATTTTAGTTTATTTTGACTGTACAGCGGAAGTGTGACAGCAGTTTACGTAGTTTTAATTATTTTTGGGATAAAATATTACCTTATTAAAAATTATAAAAATTGATTCAGGAGACGATTCTGAACCAACTATTTTCTCAAAGTGCATTAATTCAGTTTCACGTTGTATATAGCGCAATTTACTTAAAATAATAAACGGTTACATTGTGTTTATATTCCCTCTCATACATTTTGATCGATGTTATCCTGACGTCATGTGTAATCGGACCCGTTAAAGGACTCGCTAGGTCACTGAGGACGTGAGGTCAAATGAGTAGACTGTATAACAGCTATTCTCAATCTCACAGATATATACGAATACGAAATAGGCAGAGTCTTTTGTTAGGAGACAATAAGACGTCTTTGTTGTTCTTTACAAATTTAACGCCTAAGGTAAAAAAATATCCGTACCAATATTATAAATGCGAAAGTAACTCTGTCTGTCTGTCTCTTCTTCACGCCTAAACCACTGAACCGATTTGAATATAAGTACTTGGTACAGATATAGTCTGGGAACCGAGAAAGGACATAGAATAGTTTTCATCCCGGAAATCCCCCGCGAACGGGAACTATTTTTTCACGCGGACGAAGTCGCGGGCAAAAGCTAGTCTATATGTACAAAAAAATATTGTTGTGGCTGTCTGTGACAATTTAAATTCATTTTGCTGTATGGCAAAAAAAAAACAAAATTAATATTGTGATGGCTCAGTCTGTGACAATTTAAATACATTTTATTTATTCTAACATACAGACAATTATTTAATTCTCAAAACTATATTTTTGGATTCTGTACCTTTTTACGTTTTCTTCTTTAAAATATTAAAACCTTCAAACACACACACGTGATTCCCGACACACAAAGAAAGACAATAACAGCGCGACAGCCGGCTGTCGCTTAATCGTCGAAAGGTTAATGTGCAGTTTTAACTCCGGTACGTTTTTATTATTATGTGTAGATATGTTTTCAACAGTTTCAGTATTCCTATTTCAAGACCATTATTTTTGAATCCAGTCAAGCAGAATTGCGTCACGTTTGACGTAATTAAAACAGATCTGAGTCCGACAAAGGACTTACAAGGTCACATCGAGGACGCAAGGTCACGAGGACATACTGTTTTTAGTAGAGTTCCTTTAAAAATGTTTAAAATTTATTTGCAAAAGACACACTAGCATTTGGAGAATTTTAAAACTGGAGAGTTTGTTTGGCTGTTTGTTGGTTTGTTTTAAATTTAAACGCGATTTAAAGAATGGTTCCATTATGAAAATGTGTTGAATAGTCCATTTATCGAGACAGGCTATGTAACAACGTAATATAACCTACGAGAGCGTAGTAATAAGCAAAGATACTTACATACCGAAGGTAAACCCGTAAGGTAAGAGGGACAGTTAGTAAAAATATGTTACAAAATTAACAACACACTTTACTTTTCCTGAAAAATAAACCAGTGACAATTAATGTATTAATTTATCTGGTATTTACAGCCATAACTTCTTATTTTAATAAGCAAGTTTACCTTTTAAAAAATTACATCTTATGGAGTTGTATGCAAAATATAATTAGAAAAACTTACTTAACAAATATTGTATCATTAAAGAAAACTCATAATTAAAAACAATATTTTTTCTTAAAATATAGTTTTTCCTATCATATCAGAACTCTCCGATACTAGCCAAAGAAAAGAATAGGTAACTGTTTTCGTTGACGTAACATTGTGTTGACGTAATTTGAAACAAAATGGAGACGAAGGACGGTCAAGGTCAATGTTAGGACACAAGGTCATAATAAGGACACAAGGTCACTGAGAACCGACGACTTTATTTGGGTTCCGCATATGTTGAGCCCAAATAAAACGATATGCGTCATTAATTTACTTATGTTTTACATAATTTTGTTTATAAAGCTTGTTTGTGTTGTTACTAAATAATTGTAACGCTACAATGCGAAAACATTGTAGCTACTTAAAAAAAGTTTATTCAAAAAAGTTGTTAACCTCCATTTTGAATTAATAATAAGTATATCTGTCACTACAAACGAAGTATAAAACATAGTCGCATTCTGACGGTCTGTCTCAATGTGTACTTTTAACTATACAATTACGCGACGGATTTTGATGCGGTTTTTTAAATAGTGTGATTCAAGAGAATGGTTTAATTGTAAATTTCGTCTTTTCTCTTGTAAAATATGCACGTATTAGTGCATCTACAATTAGTAGAGAAAAGACGGAATTTCCAAAGATTTGTGACACCATAAAACCTTTTTTTAAACCACAGTGGTTTTTGGTTGCTATTAAGTACCTAGCAACCAAAAACCACTATGGTTTAAAAAAATTGTTTGAATGAATAAATCTGTATATTTTTTTGTAAAAGATGAATAAAAAAAATAAATAATAATACTCGTGCGAAGTTGAGGTGGGTTGCTTGTAGTTTCACAAAAAATAATATAGAAGGTTCTGCCCCCCTAGACAAGTGGTATTGTAGAATAGATAGCGAAACGAAAACGATTGTCAAATGTATGAATATGTCAAATTGTTTAGCGAAAGCTTATGTCAATTCCATACATTTGACAATCTATTCGTTTTCGCTATCTATTCTACAATGCCACTTGGCTAGGCCCTCAGATATTTACGGATTATCTCCATGTTTGGTAGTTCTTCACGGAAGCGCTTTTCAAGAGATCGGATTAAACTTCCAATTGATTAGTTAGTTCGTGAAGACTGAAGTTTGCAAGTTGAATTTGGCCCACTTCCCGGTTTCCGATTGAGCTGAGATTTTGCATGTTGGTTCAAGCCATGATTGTCTCCAGACGAAGGAATATCTCAACGATAGATATCTACCTACTGTGCGATATAGGTATAACTTTAGCGACCGACACCAGCTTTGCAAAGGTGTGCAAAGGCTTGTCTTAAACCACATTTTTTTTTAATTGCCTTTTTAACGCCCTACGCATAAACAGGGTTGTCTGCCAATCTGTCGCACTGTGGCTCTTACGGCTGAACCGATTTGGATAAGGTTTTTTATAAGTTTACTAGCGATGGTTCTTAAACATATTCCATCAAAATCGGTTTTGCCGTTACGAAGTTATCAACTTTTTTGTTAGCTGCAGTAATTTGAATAACTTTGGGAGCAGGGTTTTTTTTATTTATAATATCTAATAATAATACCAGCCTATTACTGTCCCACTGCAGGGCAAAGGCCTCTTCTCATACAGAGAAGGCACGAGCATTGATCACCATGCACGCTTGCTCAAGGCGGATTGGCGATTTTGGATGTATATTAACTACAAGTCCAGGTTTCCTCACGATGTTTTCCTTCACCGATGTCTGTGATGTTTAGATACAATTTAGAAAGTACATATGAACTGAAAAAGTCACATTGGTACTTGCTCGGATTTGAACCCACAACCTCTTGCATGAGAGGCGGGCGCCTTAACCATTAGGCCACCACGACAGTTTTTTATTTATGCTTGTTAAAAGTGTTATAAATAAACAAAATAACACACAAACAATTAAATTCCCTCTACAAATGAAAGCACGGAACCATTGTACGGGTCGTTTCTCATTCGTGTTGTTTTGAATGTCGGAAATACGAACAAGCCCAAAGTCCATTGTTTAGATACTGATTTATATTCAAATGATGCCACTTGGCTAGAAATCAAGTGGTTTTGTTTTAGATTTTAGGAAATAGCTTAATGTTTGTAATAGGATTTGACGAGTTAGTCAGGGTTATTTTATTAACTCCGGTTATATATAAAAAAACTAGCTTCTGCCCGCGGCTTCGCTCGCGTTAGAAAGAGACAAAAAGTAGCCTATGTTACTCTCCATCCCTCCAACTATCTCCACTTAAAAAATCACGTCAATTCGTCGCTCCGTTTTGCCGTGAAAGAAAGACAAACATACAGACAGACAGACCGACAGACAGACACACTTTCCCATTTATAATATTAGTATGGATACCCTGTTGGGTAAGAAGAGGGACACATTTAAGGACAATTGCAATTAGCGCCATCTGCCGGGCTGATTTGTGAATCTAAACCATCCAGGGCGCCAATCAAACGCATACAGAAAAATTCATTTAAATCGGTCAAGCCGTTTAGGAGGAGTTCAATGACATACACACGCACAGCAGAATAATATATATAGAAATATAAATAAAACAATATAAAATCGTAAAGAACACATTACGACCATTTACTGGCACTTATAAATTATCAAAGAGTCGGACAAGTCAGTAAGGGGTTGCTTTTTCCAAAACGCAGGTAAACACAACAACAATAACTTACACGGCCATCTGTTCTCAAGCTTAGCTAAAGTCATCAGCTGTCTGACTTATTTAACCATACTAATATTATAAATGGGAAAGTGTGTCTGTATGTTTGTCTTTCTTTCACGGCAAAACGGAGCGTCGAATTGACGTGATTTTTTAAGTGGAGATAGTTGAAGGGATGGATAGTAACATAGGCTACTTTTTGTCTATTTCTAACGCGAGCGAAGCCGCGGGCAAAAGCTAGTGTAATTATATAATTTGAAAATACATACATATTATAGATAAAGTTAGACAATACAGGACAAACACATCATACAAAGTTTGTCTCAGTTGGGAGTCTAACCCACAACTCCGGCTTAGCAATCAGGATAACTAACCATTAAACCTTCGAACTCACGTTACTCGAGACACAATAGAAAGACAATAGTAGCGCGACAGCCGGCTGTCGCAGTCATCGAAAGGTTAAACTAACAAGTCCGTTCTGTTCATCGTTATTAATTATGTATACTAGAGTCTGTTTTTAATAAATGACCTCTGCCTCTCCATACACACAGTATAGTAACTCATTACACTATAATGAACTATTAACATAATTACAATGTGTTCAGCTATTTCGAGTGACGCACTCACAGAGTTACTGACAGATCGCGATAATGAATTAGGGCTTCCGTTTTCAAAGCGATAATTATATCTTTTGTTCCAATTGTATGTTATATTATTTGTTGCTGTGTGAAATCCATAAGAATAGAAGTATTGAATTAGCTGGCTTTTGGTTTTCAGTGGGTCATAGTGTGATGTTATGTGGTCTATTAGTTATTCTGATGTATAAGCTACTAGCTTCTGCCCGCGGCTTCGCTCGCGTTAGAAAGCGACAAAAAGTAGCCTATGTTACTCTCCATCCCTTCAACTATCTCCACTTAAAAAATCACGTCAATTCGTCGCTCCGTTTTGCCGTGAAAGAAAGACAAACATACATACAGACAGACAGACAGACAGACAGACAGACACACTTTCCTATTTATAATATTAGTATGGATATTACTGTAAAGGTTCATCAAAATCCGTTTAGTAGTTTTGTGTGTAGATGTAACAAACATCCGTCCTCAGAAACTTACGCATTTATAATATTAGTAAGATGTTACTCTGTCTGCCTTTCTGTCTACCCGCGTTACGTTCTGTCTGTGTTTGTTTTGATGAAAGTTAGTCTAGGATAGATTAGACCTTGTGACAAACTTTTTTTGTGGACGAAGTCACCGGTAAAAAGTAGTATCCAAAAAATTGCGTTGAAGTTGCAAGACATTATATTAGAAGTAATTAAAATTAGTTAGCAGAAGTAGGTTCAGAAAAGGTTCTTTAAAATCTTTGAGAATTGATGGCCTTTACTAATAGTATTCAAATAAAAGTTAATTTAATAAATTATGTATAATATACAGCCATACACGCTAAGAGATGATAAATATTTTATCATTCTTTCAACTCCAACACTTGGCTAGATACGTTTTAGTGTTGTAATATAAAGTGAACAATGCTGAATATTACGCAACGTACAGACCGACTGAACAATAGTGAAGATTCGTTAGTGATACGTAAGCTTTACTCGTACTAGGAAAACTCGAAAATATAACAGTTACCAGATTTTTTTTTCATCCGACTTAATATAAGGAGGAGATTATCAATTGGACTATTTTTAACACCTGACGCAAAAATTACGGTGTTTTGACATCATGTTTGTTTGTTTGTATGTCTATTTGTGTTCCCGTAGCTCTTGAACAGCTGAACCGATTTAGATGCGGTTTTATTATTTAAAAGTAAGATATCTAACAAAGGTTCTTAGGTAACTTTCATCAAAAACGGTTCAGCCGTTTCAGAGTTATCAACCCTTTTGTTAACAGTATTCGCGATCTTTAAGAATTCGATAGTGGGAGTTTTAGCATTTTTAATTTAATAATTTCGTTTTAATAAAGGAGGAAGTAATTGCTGCGATTGTTGTTGCGATTTTACCGCCAATTTGCATCAATTCGACACAGAAATCACATTTATTTTGTTGAACGATCACATCATAGATGTTCTAAGTTAGTCTCACCTATCATATGAGAGTGAAGTAAACATTTGGTAAAAACTTAAGGTATTACTTTTTTACATACTATCGACCCGCCGCGGATTCGCACGGGTGCAATAAGCATGGATTATACTTAAAAACCTTCCTACCTATTTTCCTCTTTAATCACTTTTTCTATAAAAAAATCAAAAGCAGCATCAAAATCCGTTGCGTAGTTTTAAAGATTTAAGCATACATAGGGATATAGGGACAGCGAAAGCGGCTTTGTTTTATACTATGTAGTGATAGTGATATGTAATGAGAATCGAAAACTGAAAAACTTTCTTCAATATGTCCCTTGTCTCACCTACCAGAGAAAAAAAAAATATACTCGAACACACTCTTTCGAGTTCTAGCGTTCTAGTAAGGGCGTATGTGCATTCCATTCCAGTAGAACAATGCTCTATGGGTCTTTGTTCCAACGCTCTATAGATGAATGTTCACGTGTATGTAGAACTCCGAAATGGTGTTGCAAGTTCACATAAATATATGTAAGGGTGGCCAGATCTCTAAGAGTTAATAATACCAGCCTAAAACTGTCTCAGTGTTGGGAAAAGGCCTCTTCTCATGCAGAGAAGGCACATTAAAACTTCGAACACACGTGATTCGAGACACAATAGAAAGACAAAAGCAGCGCGACAGCTGGATGTCGCTTGGTCGTCGAAAGGTTAATGGACGAAAACATAGTCTTGGGATTAAAATGAAATGATCTTTGATGTTTATTGGCATAAGGCGTCTACTTATTGTGTTGGGACAATCCCGCCACTATTTCTAACCACTGCAACAGCTGAAAGCCAGAATCAACAGTGGATGGAGTCCATCAGAAAAGCTCCGAGCAATGAAGCTCGACGAGTCCCGGAGAAATGATTCATCTGTTTTAGATCCCTCAACAAAATTAATCAGAAAAGAACAGAGGAGGAGTAAGAAAAAATAGGCGTCGACTTGCTAACATTCCAATGATATCCGTACTAAAAGAAAGTAAGTAACTCTGTCTGTCTCTCTGTCTCTTCTTCACGCCTAAACCACTGAACCGATTTGGATGAGATTTGGTAAAGATATAGTCTGGAACCCGAGAAGAGACATAGGATAGTTTTCATCCCGAAAATCCCCCGGTAATGGGAACTATTATTCCACGCGGACGAAGTCACGGGCAAAAGCGAGTAAAAAATAAAATGCTATGTCCGACGAACCGTAGCATAACAACAGTAACCGAAGTCACAAGTAATGCGAGTGGCAGCTAATAAAGAAAAAATGTATTCTGCTTGTTTTTTTGTCCTTATCAAGGGTTTCAAGGACAGCTTGTGAGTATTATCGTAATGGCAGTTCAGTGTAGACTTGTCTTTATCTCAAACGAGTTTTTAATTGGTTACTGGGTCAGTGTTATTCTTTAATAAGTATTTAAGTACCTACTTATGTCCGAAACTGGTTTTTTTGGGTTACAATTTATTATTTACAAGTTACGGTCTTTTTTCTTTTCACATTATAAAAAAACTTAAGAAACAACCGCCTTTAAAAATTAAAAATAAAAAATCTTAAAATTCGGTAGTAACGGCAAAACAATAAACAAAACGGGAGCTACCGACTTCCGAATTGTGAGTTATTTTTAGTTTTTAAAGGCAGTTGTTTTTATTCTGATACAAATTAATGTTGATTGGCCTTTTATTTAGGCTTTTGACTGTATAATTTCACTACCGTAAGAAGTACGTGCTATACATCGCCGTAAAGAGATGGCTTTCCGTCTTTTCGGATTAAGCTGAATACAAGAATGAAAAAGAAAATAAAGAAAAACTGTATATTCGCACTTGGGAACCACAGGTATCAATGGTTTATAGGAGTCTCTCTACCTAGAAGAAGTGTACGACTATACGCAGACAATTTCTACGCCGACAGACTGAACCCCGACAAGACATAACTCCGATAGGTCTTTACGCCGACATAACTCTTCGTCGACGGGGCTCATCAGCATCGCAACTTATCTCCAATGATCATTATTACCTACTTTGGAAATCGATAAATACTATTCTTATTATTATACAGTTAATCTATACTAATATTATAAAGAGGTAAACTTTGTTTGTTTGATTGTAATGAATAGGCTCAAAAACTACTGGACTGATTTTAAAAATTCTTTCACCATTCGAAAGCTACGTTATCCCTGAGTAACATAGGCTATATAATATCACGCTATGTCTTACAGGACGCGGGTGATACCGCGAGTAACAACTAGTAATAAATAAAGATTATAGTATAAGGTTGCGTCCCTAATGAGCCCTGTCGACATAGAGTTTTGTCGGCGTAAAGTCCCGTCGGAGTAAAGTCTTGTCGGTGTTCAGTCTATCGGCATAGTGGCTGTCTGCGTATAGTCGTACACTCAAATACAAGTGGTGCCGATTGTCTTGTGTGTGCACAAACTAACGTAAATTTAAGTTAAGTGCATCTTTCTCTTTCCTTTTAATTAAGAAAAGGACAGAAGATCAAATATTAGTTAAGTCCTGTCAAATTTAGACACTCCATAGATAATTTAGACGCAATTTAAAAACATGGCGTCTAAATATACGTCAATTTTCATCAGGCGCTGTCTAATTTGACAGGATTAAACTAAAATGTATCTTCTGTCCTTTTCTTTAAGAAATGGAAAGAGAAAGATGCACTTAACTTAAATTTACGTTAGTTTGTGCACAAGAGAATCGGCACCAATGTGATACTGCTTGATGAGACCGATTGTCAAACTGTCAAAGATCAGAGGTCTATGAATGACAACCAGAAACGTACGCTAACAGCTTTATTTTATTATTACACACTACAATCAAGTCAACACAAACCAATCTGCCCATTCGTCGTAAAAACTAGAACCAGTCAGCTGAAACTGGTTACAACCGGTCTGCTTTCGAGACATTTTTTTCGCCGATTCGGTGACTTGAATACCAACACCGCGTTTTTACGAGCAAGGTTAGCAGATTGTGGTACAAGGACGAGATTGTTGTTGAAAGCAACCGTTTCGAATTGAATGAAGAAAGTGCAGTTTTCGGCGATTATTACACTGCCATATTCGGCGATTATCAGTAGCGTGAGTGCGTAACCAAGAGCATAACATAAAGTGGAAAAAACTGCGAGGGGCAGCTAGTTATTAATAAATAACACTGACACGGAATATAGAATCATGATCATCACACACAAATTGGTTGTTCAGTTTTTCCAAAATTGTTAATTTTCCGAAGTTTCTCCCAATTTTTCATAAAAAATTACGACTTCAACAAATACTTGAAAAAAAAATGTCGAACTTTTCCATGATCTTAAAACAAGCCGTTTTTATTTATATTTAAAGAAGATATATACAATTAAACATGTATAATTTAACGTTACAACGACCAAACCGGCTGTCGCGCTGCTGTTGTATTTCTATTGTGTCTCGAATCACCTGTGTCGAAGGTTCACACAATTCGTTTTTATTTATATAGAAGATACTAGCTTTTGCCCGCGGCTTCGCTCGCGTTAGAAAGAGACAAAAAGTAGCCTATGTTATCCATCCCATCCCTGTTGCCATCCCTTCAACTATCTCTACTTAAAAAATCACGTCAATTCATCGCTCCGTTTTGCCGTGAAAGAAAGACAAACATACAGACAGACAGACACACTTTCCCATTTATAATATTAGTATGGATAGACGTGTTTAATTTAATAAAAAACAAGAAGCTAATTTACATAAGGCCTCTGAATCGAAGGTCACGTTTGTTGCCAGCAACTGATGCCAACCATTAAGTCATCGCAAGTTGGACGCTTCCTAAGGAAATGCGATCTTATTGGTATGCGTAACGCGGTGCCCAGTGAAACATTTGATGTGATACCATAACACATCTTGCTATCGTCTGGGCTCCTGGTACTTTCAAGATTGTTTTGTGTTATGTTCTAGCTGTTACTTGCGGTTTCGGCCGGATTATTTTAGGTCTTTGTTTATTTTTTTATATATTAAAACTAACTTTTGCCCGCGGCTTCGCCCGCGTGGATGTCGGTTACATCGCGTTTTCAAGAGAACTCTTCAAAAGTTCGGGATAAAAAACAATCCTATGTTCTTTCTCAAGGTCAACTCTATCTCTGTGCCAAATTTCATTAAAATCAGTTCAGTGGTTTAGACGTGAAAGCGTAACAGACAGACAGACAGAGTTACTTTCGCATTTATAATATTAGTAGGGATTTTATGACACAAGAGGCACAAAGGCGGACTTAATGCCTCAGGCATTCTCTACCAGTCAACCCAGAACGATGCAAAGATATCGTGGCAGATGCTATATCGCAATAAGACGAAAATATAATGGTGACCTCAAGCTTGCTAATAAATTAAAACAGGAAGTATAACAAAACATAATTACTCACATCACTGATCCACTACAATGTTTCATCAAAATCAGTTCAGTAGTTTTTGCGTGGAAGAGTAACAATCAGTCAATTTCAGCAACTTTTACATTTAATACTAGTAGGATTATTAATAACTTTGTTTACCCTTACCAATACCTATAATCATAATATTGACAAGATGTATTTAAAATGTAAGCAGATTAAATAAAATAATGTAATTATCAACGACAATGTGACCTTCTGTTATCTGAACTCTGCCACAGAGTTCAAAAGTTCATTCTCTAATTAATTGCATTTTGTGGTGAACGTATTTCAATTTTGTTAAAAAACTAAAGTCCAATCCTTTAATATATCCGAGAAATGAAACTTAATCCTTTAACAGTACTGTGAATCAGATAACGGATATACATGCGTATGTAATTAATACATGAGTAAATTTAAATTTAAAAAAGAGCCCCTGCGTGTCATACTTTTTTATTAAATATCACGACTACTAACAAAAGAGTTGGTAATTTAAATCAAATTTAAAAACAAACTACATTCATATAGACAAATAGATAGACATAAACACAACGAGGTCAAACATACAAAACCCTCTTTTGCATCGGGGCTAAGAAAATACGTAATACATTAACACCCAGCACAGTCATTTTCATAACACAAAGGAGGACAATGACAATTATTGTCCTGAGTGGGAATCAAACTTACGCCTTCCAGTTTTACACTCACTAACCACTAAATGACACGTTGAGGCTCAGAATTAACAAGCCAAGTCTAAAAGGAAGTCAAATTTTCTACAGCAGTGGGGTTAAGGACCAAATTCCTTCGTGTAACGAGCTCCATCTTAACAGGACACTCTGACTGGTCTCAAGGACCTCACTAGGCGCAATGCCTTTACCGACCGGCACCATTGCCGTATTCCTTGCCTCAAGGGCTAGACCGTGCACCATATACCATATGGGCAAACATCCTCCGACACCTGTCGGGGCTCTGCAGCATCACAGGCTGCGACCATGTACGCAATTAGGCTACCACTTTTATAGCTCAACGGATTGCGACAACACCAGGCATAGGTTTAGAACAGCCCTATTCCTGAACACTGATCTACTGTGTAGAAACGGACTCCCCAATCTTATTACGCGAAATAACACAACAGTGCTAAATGGCGAGAAAACTTTAATAGCGCGATGTAGGTGTTTTTCGATTTCTGACTTGGTTATTCATAAATATCCATATAATTTATTGTTATTAGATACTAGAGTGGGCTTAGAATCATTTGGTGTATTTAAAACCTGTATTTTACAAAGTTTTCAGATTATTTTTCTGAGGGAAAGGGATGCGTATATACGTTGCACTCCGATTGCGAGAGGGATAGCGTACGTGACACATAAAGAGCTAACGACTGGCCACAGTGCTGCCATCTCTTATTATAATGAGTAACTACGCGTTCCTGAAGAGATGATTAAAATATGTATTGCAAAAAATATGATAACAAAAATACATTGGCAATTTTCCTGTACATAATTTTAGGTTTTATGAGGACGTTTTATTTGTTAACAAGATTAAGAAACATTATTTATATTAGCCACTGCCAATGTATAGTTGTTTAAATAATACATAGATAAAAATAATACATAATGCTACCTTATCTTTATTTACTATTCCAATGTAATAACCATAACTTACTTTTGAACTCTTGAATGCCACGTTAACCCGGTGGTTAAGGCGGCCACATGCATGAGGTTATGGGTTCTAAACCGGGCAAGGTTTTCATCCAGTGCCTCCGACAGCGTATAAAGCCGTTGGTTGGCACGCAGTTACGGGTAGTCAGGAGCCAGAAAGTTTGACAAATCAGTCCAACCAAGTAACTGGGTTATAGTGGTCGTCTGTTATGCAGTCGCTTCATTTAAAACACTGTTATTTAGCTCTATATTCTTAAACTGGAAGCCGTCTTTAACCTAGTTGTAGAAAGCCTACAGAAATGATGAACCATTGATATCTACAAGGTTAGAATTTAAAAGGTAGGCAGAATAACTAAGCCGGTCGTTGAGTTAATTTTCACGGAGGATAAATCTTTGTGATGAATATGATATTAGAAAGTAGGTGAATTTCAGCCCTGTGGGAGAAAATGCGTTTCAAAGCTAAATAGAGCCGAATAAATCTTAAGAGTAAGACAACTCAAACACAGCCCTCTGATCCCAAACTAAACAGAGCTTGTACTACGGTAACCAGATACCTAACTGATAAACATACTTATAAGTATAGGTAATTTATAAACACATGCATAATTATCACAGATTATTGTAAGTACAGAAAATACACCCAGACACAGAACAAACTATCATCCTCGTCACACAAACTTGGTCTTGGTAGGGAATCGGACCCACGACCTTCGGCTTAACAATCAGGGTCACTAACCAATAGATCAACAGGTTCTAAGGATATAATATTTAGCTATTCATGGAACTAAAATATGAATTCACAAAAGATTGGGCATGCTTTGATAAGAATTTATCTTATCACTAGGATAAAAAAATATCAAAGCGAACTATTATTGTCAATCATTATTTATACAGCTCAATATTTACTACACAAACAGGAAATTTTTAACTTGTTGACTGGCCTGTTGGTTAACTGAACCTGACTGCTAAAGGGTCGATTCCCACCCAAGCAGACTCTTTGTCTGATGATCATGTGTAATTACGTATTTATTGAGGAGTGCTAAAAGGTATATAACATTATGCTATGACCTACGGGAGCAGAGTAGTAACCGCGTTAAACCGTGTGGGGCACGTAGTAAAAACGTAAATCGCCAGTGACATCCAAAAAGCAGCCAAGCTTAGTGGGACTGATGACTAACGAAGGAAGGAAGGGTTAGTTTTAGTCAGTAAAAGTCTGACGCTCCGTCCCGCCACGTCCAGGGCGGGAGTAGCAATTAGATAATTTTCCATCCTTAAAAAAAACAAGTTCAGGCGAAGATGGTGGGACAAACTTGTTTCTATGAATACCCTCTACTACTCAGATCCCTCCCTAGCTTAGGTCATTCGCCTAAAATATTGAGGGTTGGAAAAGAAGGGGGCTTTTGTCCTTCAGTGGGACATTATAGGCTAATTAACTAATAATATGTCCAAGATAAACTATTGAAAAGACAAAGGAATTAAAAAAAGTCATTTTAACTTGCTCGGATTCGAATCCGCAACCACTTAGAAGTCAGGTTTTTCTTACCTTAGTAAATTCGATCCCTGCAAACTACAAATTGATTATTTTTTTTGATAATTTTGTCGACAGCTGCTTATTCTATTACTAAAATCGTAAATGACTTGACAGACAGGCGATTTAGATTTACGTATATTATTTGAATGTTTGGCGGGTCTGTTAGTCTCGTGGGTTCGATTCCCGCCTAGGACAAACTCTGTGATGAGTTTGATTGCTTTTTTGTGTTTGGGTCTAATTTATCTATAAAGTTATGTACTTAAAAATTATATAAGTATGTATATCAGTTCTCCGGTTACCGTAACACAAGCTCTGCTTCGCTTGGAATTCCGCCGTGTGTGAGTTATCCGAAAAGTTGACCTTCATAATCTTATTATTCTGGGGTCAACCCTCAATAATACTTCTAGTAAAAAAACTCGGCTTCTATTTTTTACCAATTTAAAAGTCTAGTTTTTTTTTCTTCTAAACATAAGTAACTAAAAAAAATGTAACTGCAAAAAGGGAGTCAAATCTTCTACTACAGTGTGGTGGAGGCCCATAATCCTCCGTTTCCATGCCTCGTACTAAGAGGACTTATTCACAAAGCGACTGGCAGGCTCAGTCGTTCATCTGATTAGCCGGTTACGGCTCCGCTTGGGCCCAATTAAGGGGGATTCATCTTGAGAAGCAGACACAGCTGCACTCCGTTAGTTGCAATCGCCGACCACCAAAGCGAATTGCTCCACATTAGGGGTGGATCTAGAGCAGTTCTACCCCCAACCACTGTCTCACTGAGTAGACACGGACTCCCGGTGTTTGGTTCACCAGACTTCGTACTTGTGTTACGGGGCAAGAAAACTTTGAAAGCGCGATTTAGGATCGCTTTGTTCGCAAAGGAACGAGTTTTTTGCTGGTTACTATTGTTGTTACAATGGCTTTGGAGTATTTTGAATATTCTTAACTGATAAATACTAGAAGTTTTTCAAATAACAACTTAAACTAAAATTTATCAGTCGTCACTGTAGGCTACGAATGTTCTAGTATATGGGCATTGTCTTAGCCGAAAAGTTTCAAATGAGATAGTGATAGCCGGCGCATCATTAATTATTTTTTAATATTACATAAAAAGAAATCCAAAAAAGGAGTCAAATCTTCTACTACAGTGTGGTGGAGGCCCATAATCCTCCGTTTCACATGCCTCGTACTAAGAGGACTTATTCTCAAAGCGACTGGCAGGCTCAGTCGTTCATCTGATTAGCCGGTTACGGCTCCGCTTGGGCCCAATTAAGGGGGATTCATCTCGAGAAGCAGACACAGGTGCACTCCGTTAGTTGCAATCGCCGACCACCAAAGCGAATTGCTCCACATTAGGGGTGGATATAGAACAGTTCTACCCCCAACCACTGTCTCACTGAGTAGACACGGACTCCCGTTATCTAGATTACAGGACTTCGTATTGTGTTACGGGGCAAGAAAACTTTGATAGCGCGATTTAGGATCGCTTTGTTCGCAAAGGGACGAGTTTTTTTGCTGTTTACTGTTGTTGTTACAATGACTTAAAGGGTCGTAATCTGTTGTGTTATTGTTGCATTTTGAAAAGGTCGTAAGACGGTCTCTTTTAAAGTTGTACTTAATTCATTGAATTTTGATTTTATTCTTAAGATGCAACATGGCTTTGTTAGACGCTCTGTCTCATCGCCGACGTCGACAACTCTGTACCCGCTTAAATTCACCCTACTTATTCTACTAAAATTATTATTGAAAGTTTTTATGTGTGTGAGTGTGTGTGTGTGTGTGAGTATGTGTGGATATTATTATTCAAAGTCAAAGTCAAATCATTTATTTCCATTAGACCAAAAAAAGGCACTTTGAAACGTCATACTTATAAAACAAAAGTGAATCTACCGCCCATTCGGAAATGTTGTTACGTATGGAGAAGAATGGGCAAGAAACTCCATACTTACTCTTTTAAAAAATAGTCGTATTATTTATTTATTTTACATCACAAAGGTAAGTTATACTATAAGCTAAGCCCTCCAAAACCGTTGCAATGGTTTGACTGTGGGGTAATCGAGTTTCTAAACAGTTTGTTACTATATCACTTTAAAACTACTGAAATGATTTTGATGAAACTGTAAAGCAATATAGCTCATACATCAGAACAAAACAAAAAGCATAGGCTATAAAACATCACGCTATGCTACACAGGAGTGGAGCAATTACCAAAAACCTAACACAACGTGGGTGAAACCGCGCCAGGCAGCTAGTAAACAATAACATTACACCCAGATTCAAAACAAAATATCATGCTTGTCACATAAATTTTGTTCTGAGTCGGAATCAATCCACGACTTCACGCTGGTTACTAACCACTAAACAGTTGGTGACTTGTCCCATATTTATTTATTGATCCCTTCTGTTTTTTTGCAATTCCAGGGCCTTTGAACCAATATGCGTTTTTTCGTAGAGCCATTGCTACGAGAGAATCGTAGCACGTAGCAGTGGACGCGGGTTCGCATCTCACAACGGGATTTTCTTTATGTAATTTACGGGTATTTGTTTTAAGATATTTTTTTTATGTTCTTTAAAAAAAACTATAATTAAAAAATAAAACTGAGCAATATTGTTTGGTATTATGTGGTTAAGTATTGATGGTTACTAATTACCCGTTACTATATACAGCCTATAATAGCCTTACTTCACAAGAGGGCTATTCAAAATTAAAAGAATATTTCATTTAGAACTGAGTTTAGAACCACCAGTCCTGAGATAAGAGATTTTTGCGATTTGTAGATTTTACAATAGTAGCTTTTTTAATAGTTTTTGTTTCTTTTTAGGGTTCCGTACCTCGAAAGGTTAAAACGGAACCCTTAGTTATAGGATCATTTTGTTGTCCGTCCATCCGTTCGTCCGTCTTTCAAGACCCTTTTTCTCAGAAACACGTCGAGTTATCAAGCTGAAATTAATATCCCATCTGAGTATGTGATATTAATTTCAGCTTGATAATTCTGCTATCTCTCAAAGCAGTGGAAAAATTAAATTTCTAAATTAACGCAATAGAAAGATAGTTACGGCTGTTTATATTGCATATTTAGACAATAGCTTGCGCCCGCGACTTCGTCCGCGTGGATTTCCGGGATTAAAACTATCTTATGTCCTTTCTCGGGTCCCAGACTAATATTCAAACCGGTTCAGTGGTTTAGGCGTGAAGAAGAGACATACAGACAGACAGACAGACAGACAGAGTTACTTTCGCATTTATAATATTAGTACGGATTTGCAAGGGAATCAAAACCTATAAAAGTATATTTATAGAAAAAATAAATTAATTTATAGTTAAATAGTATTGTAAAAGAATTTTGAAATAATTGAAAATTAAATTTTTTTAAAAGTAATTTTTATTTCCCATTGACCTAGAATCATGAAATTTGGCAAGAAGCAATTACGAACGATAACCGTAAATTTGTAGATTTTTTTACAAAAAACATCAATTCACGGAACCCTCGTTGCGCGAGTCTGACTCGCACTTGACCGGTTTTTTTTTAAACGCGGAAAAAATCTTAGCCTGTGGCAAGCTACAGGCTAAGATTTTGTCCTGTATCGTGAGAGCGTTATAAACATATAAAATCACGTATACAAAAACAACCAGACTAAAAAAATACCTTTAGGCTATACAAGTATTTGTTTCGTTCAGGAATTAAATTCGCGCCAGACGTGCCTTTAAAATTATGAATATTGATTTATTATATTAAAATTGATGTGCGCCTATTGAAAGAATTAATAATTATATTGTTTTAATTCACCAATTTTTGTGTATAATTATTTAAGCTTTCAATACCATTATATTATATTAGTAGGCAATCCATTAAAAAATAATATAAATAATTTTTATTATAATTTACATAAATGAACATATTTTTTTATAAATGTATATTTAAATATAACCCAACTAAATATTGTTAAATAACTTTGTGATTAGTCACAAACTCAAGCAAAATAACAAAAAACTTAAAACAAACATTATTCAAACTTAATACAGTAATAAAAAAAACACAAAAAGATTTGTAGTCCATGGGGTTTGAACTCAAGGCTCTGACCTTACAAGTCCTTATCTCGCCTCCCGAACGAGGCGACCTAAATCGCGCTATTAAAGTTTTCTTGCCCCGTAACACAAGTACGCAGTCCTGTAAGTCTAATATCGGGAGTCCGTGTCTACTCAGTGAGACAGTGGTTGGGGGTAGAACTGTTCTAGATCCACCCCTAATGTGGAGCAATTCGCTTTGGTGGTCGGCGATTGCAACTAACGGAGTGCAGCTGTGTCTGCTTCTCAAGATGAATCCCCCTTAATTGGGCCCAAGCGGAGCCGTAACCGGCTAATCAGATAAACGACTGAGCCTGCCAGTCGCTTTGTGAAATAAGTCCTCAGTAGCACGAGGCATGTGAAACGGAGGAATCTGTTCCTCCACCCCACTGTAGTAGAAGATTTGACTCCTTTTGCCATTCAATGGTTTTTGTTAGAATTATTAAATAATACCTAGTTATTAAATAATACCTATTTAATTATTAAATAATACCTACCTATTTAATATATATTTTATAATAGAATGGTATTATTTAATAGCCTCAAAAGCCTCTACTCATTGTTTCTGTCAAAATCAAGACAAGAGTCTTGTCGTCGACTTACCAAAAAAAATTTTTTCAAATAGAACCTGTTTTAGTGCTAATATTGTAAGTTGACCCCACTATAATAAGATCATGAAGGTCAACTCAGAATGCGATCTGTTTGCCAATAAATTCTCCAATTTAATGATTACATGCCTACATACACACATCAAAAGTGTCTAGGGATATTTCAATTAAACCTAAATTACTAAAATTCTATTAACTTTTTGTTAAAACATGTACACATTAAAATAAACCTTGTTTAATAGACTATTTAATCTGATAATAAACTTTTAGATAAAGTTAAATTTAAAAAAAACTTAGAAGAAGAGGAAAAACTCAAACAAAATTTCAATCTTAACTTTATTTTTGAAACATCAAAACTCAAACAAAACAACAATTTTTTTTATAAAAATTCTTGAAAACTTAAAATTAATATTCCGTGGATCCACCTAAGACTCTCCTGACACATCTGCAGCGGTTCTGCATACTCAAAACAAGGGTGTCAATATCCTGTTGTGGAATACTGTCCCATAATTGCCGTTTCTGAAGCCATGAAGACCAGTCAGAGCGTTATATCCAGGCTTTGGTCATGTTATCGTGTCACGGAGGAAGTGGTGGAACGGCACCGAGGACCTCAACGCATTACAACACATTTACAGGACCGATTCATAGTAAATGCTGCACGAAGTCAACTAAATGCAGCGGCGATGCAATTGGTTCAAAGGCTACAGAGAGAGTATGGTTTGCTGGTAAGCGGTCAAACTTTGAGAAGGCGACTGCATGAAGTCAATCTACGTGCTCGTAGGCCATTTTGGGTATCAGCACTAAGGAGAGGTAATCGAGGAAGAAGATTACAATGGGCTATTGCACACGAAAACTGGAACTGTTCTCAATGGTCACTTGTGCTTTTCACTGATGAATCTAGGTTTGGATTTCATCCTGATTCGCGAAGAGTACGCGTTTGGAGAAAACCTGGACGTTGGAATCGACTGCAGCACCCACAACAAGTTCATGCATATTAAGGTGGCACGATTATGGTTTGGGCAGGAATTCGTCTCGACGGTAGAACGGACCTCGTTTGGATACAAGGCAATATGACTGCTCGAAAATACCGAGATGAGGTGCTAGAGCCTGTAATCTTGCCCCACAAACAGCAAATGGGACAAAATTTCCAGCTAATGCACGACAATGCCCGTCCACATACGGCGCGTATCGTTACAAGTTGGTTACAACAGCATGTTATCCAAGCTTTAGACCGGCCTGCACAATCCCCTGACTTAAATCCTATTGAGCATGCCTGGAATATGCTTCAGAGAAGAGCTCGTAGGAATTTCCCTGTTGATATTGTGCATCAAAACCAGCTTTTCTTGCATCTTAGCAGGATTTGGGACAGTACTCCACAACAGGATATTGACCCCCTTGTTTTGAGTATGCAGAACCGCTCCAGATGTGTCAGGAGAGTCTTAGGTGGATCCACGAATTATTAATTTTAAGTTTTCAACAATTTTTATAAAAAAAAAATTGTTTTGTTGTTTAGGTTTTGAAATTTCAAAAATAAAGCTAAATTGAAATTTTGTTGAGTTTTTCCTCTTCTTCTAAGTTTTTTTTTTAATTTAACTTTATCTAAAAGTTTATTATCAGATTAGATAGGCAATTAAACAAGGTTTATTTTAAAGTGTAGGTGTCTTAACAAAAAGTTAATAGAATTTTAGTTATTTAGGTTTAATTAAAATATCCCTAGACACTTTTGATGTGTGTATATGCCAGAATAATAGCATGTAATTAGTTTTTTTTTTGTTAGTACTATGTATACTATGTTTGTAAATATAAATAAACATCAGAGTGCACGACAATTTTCGAAGGTTTATTTTTGCTAGTTTATTTATAAAAGACATGAATGAACGAATGAGATGATTTTTTATCTCTTTAGTTATTTTTACTATGTTTCTTATTGGCTAGCAGTTAAACTATTAATAAATAGCTTACTTACTTACTTTTTTAAACATAAACTTAATAGTTTCTAAACTTTAACCCATTAACGTTATTGGCATTAAATGGAGTATATTTTATGGCATATCTTCCATAAAAAATATTGAGAATCCATACTAATATTATAAATGGGAAAGTGTGTCTGTCTGTCTGTTTGTCTGTCTTTCTTTCACGACAAAACGGAGCGACGGATTGACGTGATTTTTTAACCCTAGAAAGATAATCTACGTCTGCGAGACGCATCGTGAAATTAAATTTCGTTGTAATTTTTTTATTATTAATCGCAGCACGCTGGCTGCTCTAGTTATCTCTGTCGGCGACCGGAACTAGCGCTAAGCAGCAGTAGCACCACGGTAAGTACGTTCAAATAAAAGATATACCTATGTCGTACGTCCGCGAGACGTATGATTATCTTTAATGCAACTTCTGCAATCATTTGAACTGATGGTTTATTGTTATTAACACGTATTTATTATTATTTTCAGGTATTTATTATTTTTATATTACAATAGCAAGTCAAAGGTGTTGAATAATCCTCAAATTGAGAACTTTTTATATCAAAATAAATAAATATAGGCAGTTACATGAAACAAAACAAAGCCATCAACTTCCGATATTGCAGTTGGGTTTTTTGATTATTTAATTCTATTTTTTTATTTCTCCTTTTTTTTAATGAACCTATATCCTATGTCATTCGAATTGAGACGAATTCAATGACACCTCATATTATTATGTCGAAACCCGTTGAACGATTTAGGCTGTAGAACGCGCCATAGAATGAGACATACACACATAAGTACAAACATACATACGCTTGAAAAACATAACCCTTCTTTCGGCAGTTGGGTAATGAAGAGGAATCGTTATCAGAATCTGAAAGTGAATGCGAATAAAACCACTTAGAAGACGATGTGCAGAGTGACACTGAAAACGAATAAAATTCATCTATGAAGCTGTGGATATACCCGAAATGTCTGCTAAAGACCATTCAGAGTGTACTGCCGACCAAGCTACGCCTTCTAATAGCAGTATAATTATTAGTTCTCAGCGCACACCCTGAGGTAAAAATAAGCATTGTTGGGCTTGAGTTCCAACAAGGGTCGAAATCGCGGTAGAACCTTAGCAATGAATATTGGTGGACCAGCTAGAGGATCAGAGCGTATTACATGTGTAGAAACGTTTACAACCTCTTGTTATATTATATAATATAATAATATGAAAATATAAAGACTGAAAGTGATTTTAAATGTTCTAATAGAAGACAAGTTAAGTTTTTGCTAATTTGTAAAGAAGTTTACGATTTTTGTTTGTAATTAGTCAATTAAACTTAATTATTGCTATTTTATAGTTTTATAAACTTAAATAGAATACTAACAATTATTTCAACCAATAAAGCATGATAATACATCCGTAGGCTTACTAAAAATCTTAATTAACTAAGGTACGTCTGACAGACGTATGATTATCTTTTACGCCAGTTAAAATATGGTTATCTTTCTAGGGTAGTGGAGATATTTGAAGGGATGGAGAGTAACATAGGCTACTTTTTGTCTCTTTCTAACTCGAGCGAAGCCGCGGGCAGAAGCTAGTGAACCAATTTGTAGTTGCCAAGTCCTATTTAACCGACTTCAAAGAGTTGTTTTTGTTATGAATTTTCTGATCGGGATTTCGTTTCTCATTTATAAATATTAATATGACGACTATCTTTGGGGATGATGCAAGAAGAAATAAGTAATATGTGTCTTTTTGACTAAAATAAACGACTCCAAAAATTACATGAAATTCCACAGTGCAGCAGTGTTGTAATGTTTTTTCACAATGATGAAAATCACGCACGGACCTACGCGAGCAGAGTAGGAACCAAGGACGCGAATAAAAGCGCATTAAAGAGCTAGTCCTTTTAATAATATTCTACGCACATATTTATTTCATAGACTGTATCCTTATCAAATGATTCGCATAACAATAATTTTATTTACAATCAATTTGACATGAACATTCTATTATAAACTTTATTATCAGCGCAAAAGAGTCATAATATTTATATTTCTATTTCAAAGCCCGCATTCATTGTATGCTGTAATAAATTGTGTTATTTTCCTGTTTTATTATGTTTTCAAATGAAAACATATGTTCGAAATATTGATAAATGTAGTACTCGTTGAATTTACGTCGTTTTTAAAATAATACGCTGAATAGAAAATATTTTTCTTTTCATGGTTTCAGAGAAACGGTTATTTACTGAAATATTCAATTTAATCTATGCTATCCATACTTAATCCATACTAATATTATAAAAGAAAAAGTGTGTCTGTCTGTCTGTTTGTTTGTCTTTATTTCACGGCAAAACGGAGCGACGAATTGACGTGATTTTTTAAGTGGAGAGTAACATAGGCTACTTTTTAACCGACTTCAAAAAAGGAGAAGGTTCTCAATTCGTCTGTATGTTTTTTTTTGTCTCTTTTAAACGCGAGCGGAGCCGCGGGCAAAAGCTAGTAATATTATAAATGGGAAGTGTGTCTGTCTGTATGTTTGTCTTTCTTTTACGGCAAAACGGAGCGACGAATTGACGTGATTTTTTAAGTGGAGATAGTTGAAGGGATGGAGAGTTACGTAGGCTATTTTTTGTCTCTTTCTAACGCGAGCGAAGCCGCGGGCAAAAGCTAGTAATAATATAAAGCTAATAAGTTTGTTTGATTAAACACGCAAGAAATAATCGTCTTCGCTCGGTCTTTTTATCATCATATTATTTATTTAAAAGCTTAAGAACTTTCTACTCTATTACTGATTACCAACCTTTCAACAACTAACCGACAGCCGGCCGTCGGGCTGCTATTGTCTTTCTATTGTGTCTCAAATCATGTGTGTTCGAAGGATTAAGCTCTTATACATCTCTAAACTTCTAGAAAAAAAAACCCATTTCTATCTATTATTACGGTTTCTGACAGAACAGAGCTGCCCAATCTGTACATATAGTTTCTCCTTAGTGGGTCCGGTTTATTGGCAATAAATGCACAAGCCCACTTAAGGAACAGGTCAGAACAGGGAGTGGTGTGTGGTTCAAGTCATAAGAGACTGGGCAAATTAATAATGATTAGCGAGTGCTTCGGGTTTTCAATATTACTGTCACTCTCTGACAAATGTGTCAAATTACGACGATAAGAGGGGGAATAGCTAGGCGAACGTACTAAGTAAAAAAATACGCAACATATTTTGCTTATATTGTGCACTAAGTTTCGCCCGCGGCTTCGCCTGCGTGAATGTTAAACTTCCGTTAACTATTTTACCCCTTTAGAAGTCGAACTTCCAAAAATCCTTTCTTATACCTACTTTTTACAAAGAACATACCCTCTAAAAGTCATAGCTCATTAGAGCCACCCGGCAGCCACTCCACACCGCCTCGCCTTCTGTGGCTAGTATTCTTTATATGGACTTGTATGGGCATGCGCTGACTATATCAACTCCGCAGCAACACCGGATCGCCTCGGTTATAAGGCGAGTTGGTGCGGAGTGGCTGCCGGGTGGCTGTAATGAGCTATGACCTTAAGTTTCATGCCTCTAGAACCAGTGTTTTGGGCTGTGTGTTGATATATCACCCTGTCAGTCCGTCAGTAAGTTTACCATTTTATATACATATATAGACTACGCCTGAGACAAATATACATTACTCCAACCTACCATCTCTATTCCGCCTCCGTAGTTTAACATAATTTGCAGTGACAGGTTTAATGATTATCCAAAGCACGTGTTTCTTAATACATCTTATAATCTCACCACCCTGGGTAGACTGGTAGAGAATGCCTAAAGCATTTAGTCCGCTATTGTACTATCGACAAAATTGAATCATGACCCATTTCGACGACAAATCGTTTGAAGCTTTCAAAATAATAAGACTAGACGCGTGACATTTTTAATACATGTTTACGCGATTGTCGACCTAATTGTATTTGAATGTCTATAGGAAAATAAGCTTATGGTGGGTCATGATTCCATTTTGTCGATTGTACATATGTGCATAAAGTTTAAATAAATAAATAAATCTTAACCTGATTCTTGCATAATCATCCGCACATTTTCATACAAACTTCCATCGCCTATTTGACCCCGTTAGTAATTTTCCATTTTAATATTAGCATTTACATTCAATAAACGGATTGTTGTCGTTTTGTTTCACAGTCTTCACGACGGCGAGCCTAATGCAGTCTTGCGGAGTTCGTCCGCTTAATGCATTTACAGAACTTAGTGAGATTTTGATACAGTTGGTCTATCTACCAGAAAAACATAGTATTATTTTTCAAAGAAATTGCCTTTATCGCTTTATTTTATGCCTTAAACCACCCCTTCCCCAATAAATTAGTGCAGCTACCCTCTGACCGGCACTTAAAGGCAGACTTACGGTTATAGTACACTTAGCAAATGCTTGGGATCCCAACGTTTTTTCCCCAAAAAATATTGACACTTATAAACACGCTCTTGTGGTTCAAAATGTGTTGCATTAGATTTGCCTGTAATTGTTTTTATTGTTTGCCGCACTGCAGAGCAAAAGTTTCCTTCATGCAGAGATTGGGGGTGTCAGATAAATATTAATTATAAGCTATCCCCCGCGGTTTCACCTGCCAGTTTAGAAGTTAAAATAGTCGTTAAGTTTTCTGGAATTTTCCAATTTTCTCCTTAATTTTTCGTTCCGTAAGAACTTTTTACATATTATAAAAAAAGTTAATGACATCGGTTAAGACAATCGGTGTGACCAAGGGAAATAGGGTTTTAGTTTATATGATACATATTTTATACTCACATAATAATAACACGATACTTAGTTAAGTATTTCCTGGATTTAGCGAGCACAACCAACCAAACAAACAAACTGTTCAGCTTTATAATATCAGTAAATAAATTTCCCTCTAATCTAATAAGGAGACGTATATAAAATACTGTATACGAGAATTTTCTGATCAAATATACAGGTTCGCAACCCTAAGCTGTCGAGCAAAGGGGTAACAAACAACGCGAAATATTGCAGGACGCATTCACACTGGCAGTGATTGGTTTTCGGGCCTTCCACGATCGATTTTTACGAATTTACTTTTCGACTTTTTTATTCTGGTGCGTAGCTTTCAAGAACTGTTAGAAGTCCATTGATAATGTTAAGTTGGTTTAGCGTGCATTTGTTAGAGGACCTATTTCTTTTTAAATTTTATTTTAGGGTTAGTTTAAAGTTAAATTCTAGTATGTGAGGTTGGTGTTGCAATTCTTGTCTCACTACCGCCATCTTGAAAAAGGGGTTTCTTTAACTTAACAAAGGTTAAGTACAACTACACGAAAACAATCTTAGACTATTTTTTTTAATGAAATTTGTTACATTTACAGATTTTCAAAAATATGTACAAATAGCAAGACAATAGCCATTTTACTCAAATACTTCTTTCGTTGTCTATCGATCCTGTTTCTAATATTGATCAAAAATTTAAAAACAAATATAACCTCTTTCCTTTTTTATATCGTGAAATTTCATCAATTTCACTGTTGCCTTCTTTTCTCTTTAATTATGAGATTGAAATCATAACGCCCGCCGGATCAATCTCTCTAAGACAGATTTTAGTTGCCTTCTAAGAAACAAAATTTTCACAGCAAATATTTTTCTACCTGTAAAATAACATACAAAAGACCATATTTTATGAATTCTGTCCTAAAACACAGGTAAAAAATACAAAAAAAATACCTTGATACTCACATTTACATAAGAAACGCGCCATCTTGGAAAAAGGTATTCTATATTCTAAATTTAGCTATCAATTTAGTTCAAAGATTCGGGCAGGAACGTGCTAAAACTTTCTTGTAAGATAGTCCTCTTTGCCGCAAAGAATTATGAAAGCCATTAATTTTACTTAAGACCTCAGACTTGAAGATTTGCGAAGAATTTATTGTCAATTTCCTCAATAGATTTATATTTAGACTACTTTAGATTTATGGTCGTTTATATTTGGGGTTCCACTAGCGAAATTGTGGTGCGTAAAGTTCCTGATTCAACTGCCATTTGTACGTATTGTTTTAAATCTAGAGAAAAATGTAAAAAAAGCACTATTACGAAAAATGACGTCTTAGTTTGCTATTGCTAGATACAATCTATAGGAATCTACTACCCAAATGTCGCTACATGATCTATCAACGTCTCTTTTAGTCCTAATATATATCCTGAGGATTAGAAAGAGTACGCCTACTTTTTATATTTACTGTCTTGCTTTTACAAAGGTCATACATACTAGGTGACTTTTAAACTTTAAGCAGTGGTCTCAAATAAAGACAACTTTCGCGTGTGTGCTCCTATGATACTCGTATTTATTACGCAGAGAGCTTTGTTTTCTAAGACCTTAAAATATTTATGTTTTATTCAAACTAAAATATACAAAACCTGGTACTTCTCGGTATTCCTGCGTACATCAAGGGACGTAGGGCTTACCTGCGAACAAAGAAAATCTTTTACTATGCAATTTTAACAATATGGCGGTGGTTTGTTTGGTCTATTTTGCCTTACAATCGGTCAAATAGAATATTCAGTGACTTAAAACAAGGAATGTTTTTCACAGAAAAGTATGTACTCTGGCTAAAATAAAATATTCAAGACGAGAAACATAAACATATACTAACTAAGCTACTTTGGCTTAGCTTTCGCGTATCTTGCTAAAATACTTTGACAGGTGTGCTATAGTGACAGAGAGATTGCTTAGCCGAGACAAGACAATTGCTTAGCAACCTTATTTTATTACAACCTGAACCTTCAAATAAAACCAAAATAAAATACCAACAAGCAAAACGTAATTACGTGAAACGACTGCTTATCAAACAAACTGGGAGGAACGATACCTCTTGGTTAGACTGGTCAGACTTTCTGGCTTTTGCCTACCCGTAACGACTGTCAAAGTTCCAATATTGACAACCAGGACCAACGGCTTTACGTGCTTTCCGAGGCACGGGATGTCAGTGATGTCTTTTTTTTGTTTTTGAGGGGAACCTTCAAAGGGTGCCCGGACTTTGGGGATAAATTCTGGAAATGTGGGATTTTAACCTTACTAAAACTAGCCCGGTGATCACCACATAGCAGCACATAGAAGGGGTGCCGTTACCTCTTGAAAAGTACTTCAGAACCCCCTCTGAACAAGGCTTTTTAAAGAACATCCCTGAAGGTCAGTGGAATTAAGTAATAAAAATAAAATTTATTTATTGGCATAAACAACAATTCTAGATACAGTTATAGAAAGCAGACATGAGAATGTCATATTAATACTTGCTTGAATTTCTTCATAAGTATGAGGCCGTGGCGTTAAAAGTGATGCAAAATTCACTGTAAAAATGCATATAAATATAGTTAATAATAACTCAAGCACATGTAAGTAACAAAAAAAAACGAACCTACAAAAAATTCCAGTTAAACGACAGTACAACAGAAAACAAATGCATTACACAGTTCGGACGGCAAAGATAAATAAAAAATCCTGAACGGCAAAGGAAGAAATTGAAACTGAATTTCCCGTGAAGACTGGAGAATAAAAACATCAGATACGAACTAAAGAGCATTGCGACATCCACGTTTGAAACAATTTAGAATTGACAAAACGGTTTTCGCCTGAACGAAATGGTAATAACGGGTTGAAAGTCGCTTGGCTCTCTGGACCAAAAGAAAATCGATATAAATTCGCTGTTTTAGTTAGCTGTATAGAATTTAGACTGGCCTTTGTCATGACCCAGTGATTAAAATGTCAAAATCTATACAAATATAATAAAGCTTAAGAGTTTTTTAACGCGTTAATACCAGGTACTGGTTCGAATTGAAAAAAAGCTTTCTGTGTAGAATAAGCCTATTTATCGAGGCAGACTTTTGGCTATGTAACATCAAGCTACGATCTACGAAAACCAAACAAAAATACAGCGGTAACTGAGGCGAACAGTAAGTTCATACATATAATTATACAAAACTCACAAACATACAGTATGTATAATTTTATATAGTAAACTTATAAACGTCGAATGGATTTCGATTTATACATGATACACCGTCCCAACTAGGCTAGTAAATAGATTAGATTAGACAGAAAAACACGATTACAAATCGTGTTTTTATTTTCTTTTCATTATAATTTACTTGTTAGTTAAGCAGTTTCTAATTTCAAAAACCTTTGCCCTCGATTTCAGTCACGTGATTTTCTAGGTTTAAAAAATAGTCTGTCTTTTCTGAGTTTCTAGCTACCGCCAAGATCATAGGAAATATCAACAATATTTTTAGACAACTTCCTAAAAAGAAGATGGACACTCGGATCGCTTAGCCTGGCGGTTTTAAGTGTGGAAAAATAGTAGGTAATCACCAAAGTAACTAACTATATTTTCGCTAATTTAATTTTTCCGCACTCGAATCCAAAAGTTGAAAGTTGGGTCCTAACATAATAAAACCTAAATCAGAAATTCAAGCACAAATTCACAGCAATTAAAAATTTGAAACGTATTCGCTCGCAACTAGCAACGTTGCAGCGTTGCACTTTTTTGTTCAAAATGGCGGCCATGCACGCTAAAACATGTCTTTGTCAGATAGGGTTCGCAGAAAAAGTTTTCAAAGGCTTGCCGGTGAAATTCTGCTCACTGGTTAACTTGCTACGTACGGTTTGGTCATTTTGGCGCAACTTTTTAATCTTGCGAATTCATTGTGTGTAAGTCACATTCTAGTTTTCGATTTTTGTTTACGGTACTTTTAAATGGACTTGCCAAAGATTGGTCGAGAGTAATTTATAAGGTTAGTGAATGTTCTAGGAGATTACGTATTAGTTTTTATTTAAAAAAAATCCTGACTTTAAATTCAATACTAACAGAATATTTGTCTTTATTAACCTTTCGGTGCCTAAGCGACAGCCGGCTGTCACGCTGCTATTGTCTCGAATCACATGTGTTCAAAGGTTTAAATAAAATATTATCTGACTTGTATATTTTCCTTTTATAGATAGAGAGATGTTTGCGGAAGTGAAATTTTTCAAAAACATTTTTACAATTCATCGCTCACCGGTATAATCGGGTTCTTCAAAAAAGTGTAACAAACTTAAAATTATACAAACAACAAACTTCGCCCAAAATCCTTTGTGTAATTTAAAATTCGGTCTCAATTAAGTTCGTAAATATTTCAGAAAAGCGACCTTACCAACTGCTATCAAAGCCAGAACAATTATCAGAGAAAAATTAACTTTCTGAAGAGTTTCGCTAAAATAATAAAGGGGTTTCGTGCCCTATGAAGGGGTTGTAAAATAAATAATTGTTGTCCAACGGCTCAAGCTCTTTTTGAGGGGTTAATTTACAGAAGTTCTTATTTTTTTGCCGGTTTTTATATCGATCGTGATTGGAAGTTTTGAAGAACACAGGTATTGAACTAGGTTATAATTTGTATTTAATCTTTTATTGCCTACTATTATGCATATATGGTTGGTATAGAAAATCAATGTAATTGTCACAATTTTACGAACTATGTTGGGCTTGTTATGGAAGAAAGTGGAAAATATATATTTTTCTTACTCCTCCGTTGTTCTTTTCTGATTAATTTCGTTGCGGGATCCAAGACAGTTGAATCGTTTCTCCGGGACTCGTCGAGCTTCATTGCTCGGCGCTTTTCTGGCGAACTCCACTGTTGATTCTGGCTATCAGGAGTTGCAGTGGTTGGAAATAGTGCGGTGGGATTGTCCCAATAAAAAAAAGAACTATGTTGGGCACAGTACCTAGATCAAGTAGAGCGAAGCAGAACTCTAAGTAGGTATATAATTACTCAAATGACTGGTACGATTTAAAAAAAAAGTGTGTTGAATAGCCCACTTATCGAGAAAAGCTCGTAGCCAAAGATGCTGGTGAAACCGCGGGGACCGCTAGTGAATAACATTTATTATGTTATATTACTACGTACGTACATTTAGTAACATTGTAACATTCAGTATTTTCCTATTAATTCATTACCGTCCACTTTGTGTGTCTGCACAGTAAATATTAAGTAAAAAAAACAAAAACCTACTTGTTAAATTATCTAAATAAACTATATTGACTAGGCAGAACATCTGCCAAAGCACGTAGTTTAATTTCCAGAACGAAAACTTTTCAAAACCTGCTCCATTCAGAAAGCTGCTCGAATTTACACAAAAGGGAACACTGAGTACATCTAACTTCTCTTTTTGACAACTAAATGGAGTTTAAATGGAGTTAATACTAGTCGGCTGTTATTTTGATGTGCAGCAAAACTTTTTGTCCACTTGTCAAAGTGAACTCGGGGCTTATGCTGTTAAAACTGAAATAAAAAAATGTGTATCAAAGTTGATTATGAGAGCTTTGTACTGCATTTTCAATTGACTTCAAAAGGAGGTTGTTAACAATTCGCCTGTTGGTTTTTTTTTATGTTTGCAACGGGTTTTTTTGACATTAGAAAAATATTATATATTCATCCCATCTTACACAAATAATTACAGTTTATTCTAAATAGAATCGTGTGACAGTTAACAAACAACGCTTTCTTTGTGAAATCACTCAAACAACAACAGATTTTAATATTTTTTAATTATTTAAAGGAGAACACCTCCCGAAGTAGCCTCATAAAAATTTTGCTCAGATCTGTCATAGATCTTCGGAGATCGATATTGGAACACTTAAAAAACAAGTGATTTGGTTAGTTGGTCTCTAAAAGATGTCAAATAAAAAGCTGATAATAAAAAGAAAACTGTCTATAGAGACATAACAAAATAATCAGGCAAATTTTTAAAGAATCAAATGACGAAGTATTCTTTTTTACCTTATTTGAGTTAGCAAAGACCTTTTAGTTTTACTAATGTGGCAAATGAGAAAATTTTATTCACCACACATTTCAGAAAATCTATACAAAAACAAAACCATTAAAATATCTACACACAAAATTGGCAAAAATTAATACTTCACCATAATTTGGGCTGCCTTTGTCGAATAATTTAACGTTCTAGACAGCTAAACTGCCTGCCCACATAGCAAACATTTTACCTAACGAAGGTAGCGTTCACCAAGAACTTAATATATATGTAAAGTACCTCAAAAGGGATGGTAGACGTTTTTAGAAGACAAATTGACAATCAGCAGGTAGGTTTAAACATCCATTATGTGGCCTGTCAATCTCAGGTAAGGGGTAAACCTTTGAATTTTCGTGGAAAATCTTTGATTACTCTTTGAGGGTCATTGGAGCTATTTTGGTCAAGTTAAGGATGCAAATATTATATTAAATAGTTGAAAATATATATACTTTTTTTTTTGGGAGTGGGAAATCATCAAATGACGTCTCCCGTCTTGGGTGCGGCGTGAGGGTGTGTCAGGTTTTTACTGACTAAAACCCACTCATGTTCCTTCGGTTGCCCTTTATGCTCCGGGGTCACGGTAACTATTATAAACATTCCGCAACCCCGGCAGGCAAATTATGTATACTAATTAATTATTACGACGATATTTACGACGATTTTTTTTTTTTTTTTGGTGAATGGGAAATCATCCAATGACTGCTCCCGTCCTGGGTGCGACGGGAGGGCGTGTCAGACTCTTACTGACTAAAACCCACTCATGTTCCTTCGATTGCCCTTTATGTTCCAGGGTCACGGTAACTATTATAAACATTCCGCAACCCCGGCAGGCGTTGGCCCTGTTGGGCCCCTTCCTGTGCTGACTCCTTCTCTTTGAGGCGCGCGTGGAAAAATTTTGGATGCAGAAGCAGTGACTAAAATGCAATTGGCCACCCAAAACTTATGTTTGACGCATGTTCTGACAACGGAGTAACTTTAGGTAATTATGACTCTAGTGGCCGAATACTCAAACTTTAAGACACTCTCAAATCTCTTGCTGTCCTTACTTTATTCCTTTAGAGTGACAAAGACAGCAACAAGTAAAGAATCGCACCGCAAAAAAATGGAATTCCCTGCCGGCGTCTGTGTTTCCAAATGCATATAACCCGGATGTATTCAAGAGACGAGTGCATAGGCATCTTTTGGGTGAGCTCGCTCCATCGTAGGCCCCGTCTATGCCCTCGGGCTAGTCTGGGACCAAGAGCAAGCCCATATGTAATAAAAAAAAAAAACGTTCAGCCATATAACCCGTAGTTTATATTTATCTCGCTCTAATATTGACTAAGATAGGACGTAGATAGATAGAAGAACTGAAAATCAGACATAAAGACGCAAGAAGAGTTCCTTGCCAAAGAGTTACACGATACGCTAAAAGAAAAACTCTTTGAGGTTGCTACAAATAAATAGCTGTCTACTTAGTTACGTTATTGAAAATGCACTATGTTTAACTATTCGCAAGACGTACAACTAACCAATAACAGTTGGTAAATTGCAGAAGCGTGTTAGACATAATTTAGAGCCATCCACTGCAGTCTAACCAAAAATGGTGAAACTGTAACGGAAAATATACGGATTTGGAAAAAAATCGGGAGTTTTGTATGAGCTTAATAAATTTACAAAATGTAAGTAGATACATTGGTGAAAGATTGATGTATTATAATTGACTTTGTGAATCTAGTGTATATTCATGTTTTTTTTACTAATAATTTGTAATACTATATACTTGGCTACTACCGGATGAAATACCATTGTTAGGTAATATAAATAAGGACTTTTGCTACACTGGTAAGTCATCTGTTGACATATCGAGTGGGGTATTAAGAGGACGACCGTATGGAGGTGTTGGGATATTGTGGCGTAAAAGTGTTTTTAGTGTAGTTAACTTGGTACAGTGTCAGAGTGACCGATTGACAGCTATAAAAGTGACCATAGCGAATAAGGAGATTTTGATATTTTCTGTATACATGCCTACTGATTCGTCTGAAAACTTAATTGAATTTACTGATTGTTTAGGGGAAATAGTTTCTATTGTCGATAGCTGTGGCATAGAATCTGTGTATATGTTGGGAGATTTTAACGCACACCCTAACCAGCTATTTGGATTAGAAATGATTAATTTTTGTAATAACCAGAGCTGGGTATGTGCAGATATGAAGGCGCTGGGGGAGAGGTCGGACACGTATACATTTGTCAGTGATGCCCACGGGTGTAGAAGATGGCTTGACCATTGCCTGGTAACAGAGGCGGCTTGGAGATCGATTGTTAATGTTAGTGTTATAAAGGATGTGTACTGGTCCGACCATCTTCCGGTGGCGTTTGAATGTAACCTAGAGTTAGTAATACCAAAAATTACCTTAGTAAATAAAATTAATAATAAAATATTGTGGGGGGAACGGAATAAAAAGCAAATTGAAACTTACCAGCAAATATCCAATTGTAATTTAAGGCTGATAGACTTTCCGATAGACCTGACATTGTGTGCTGATAGCAATTGTTTTGAATATAAGCATAGGAAAGTCATTGATCAATTACTAAGCTACTTTAAGTAGGGACTGCAGAGAGGTCCGAAGGGGCGGCTACATTCCTGGTTGGAATAAATATGTTAGGGACGCTCACTGGGAGGCTCGTACTCGGTTTAAGATATGGCTGTTAAGTGGAAAACCGGAGTCTGGACCTATATGGAAGGCTATGTCTGACAGTAGGAAAGTCTTTAAGAAAAAACTTAAGTCTCTTCAAAATAATAGGGAACAAGTTAAAATGGATGTATTAGCTGAACATCATGAAAGCAAGTCTTTTAAGGAATTTTGGAAGCAGACAAAGAAACTTAACCCGAGGCCGAGTCTTCCGGTGAGCGTGGATGGGAAGGTGGAAGCGACGGACATTGCCAACATCTTTAAAGATCATTTTCAGATACACCCCCCGGTTCTAGTGCATGCTGCGGAGCTCCACACTGCAGGCCCCTCACCAGATAAACCGGTTAGAGTGACGTCAAAGCAAGTGTCACAGGTGTTACGTAACATGGTGAAAGGTAAGTCACCTGGCCACGATGGACTTAGTGTGGAGCACCTACGGTATGCAGGCCCCCACTTGTGTAGAGTGTTGGCAATGTTCTTTACTTTCTGCATCAGGCATGCTTATTTGCCAAATGACATGATGAGAGCTGTTGTTGTACCTATTGTCAAGAACAAAACAGGAGATATTGGGGACAAAAAAAACTATAGACCCATTACGTTAGCTACTATAATGGCAAAGGTGCTTGACGGTGTGTTGAACGGTTATCTTGCTCAATGGGTGACACTTGAGGACGGCCAGTTTGGTTTTAGGACTGGACTCTCGACTGAGAGTGCAATATTAGTCCTTAAGCACACCGTCAAGTATTATACCGAGCGTAAAACACCTGTCTATGCCGCCTTTTTGGACCTCTCGAAGGCATTTGACCTGGTCAATTATGATAAACTGTGGACCAAACTGAGAGAAAATAACCTGCCGGAGGGTATAACCCGTATTTTTGAGTACTGGTACTCACACCAGACTAATGTTGTAAGATGGGGAGAAGGCCTTTCGGACGCTTATCGTCTTGAGTGTGGAGTTAGGCAGGGCGGACTGAGTTCTCCAACATTATTTAATATTTATGTAAGGGAGCTGGTTCGTGAGCTCAACAACACCTGTGTAGGCTGCTCCATAGACGGTCACATGGTTAATAACATTAGCTACGCAGATGATATGGTGTTGTTGAGCCCATCAATCAGCGCCCTGCGTAAGCTCCTAGGTGTGTGTGAGGCGTACGCAGGCTCGCATGGGTTAACGTATAACGTTAAAAAGAGTGAGTTACTGGTGTTCCGGGCGGGGCATATGAACACGTCATGTGTACCGCCCGTGACACTGGGAGGGGTTGCTCTAAGAAGAGTCTCTCAGTTTGTGTACCTAGGACATATGGTAAATGAGGACTTGACAGATGATCAAGACGTGGAACGAGAGCGCAGGGGGCTTGCGATTCGCTGTAACATGTTGGCTCGCAGGTTTGCGAGGTGTTCAAAGGCAGTAAAAACAACATTGTTTAGGGCCTTCTGCCAATCATTCTATACCTGCAGCCTGTGGGCCAAGTGTACGCAGCGAGTCCGAAGCACTCTGAGAGTTCAGTACAACAATGCCTTCCGGGTGCTGATGGGGCTGCCCCGACACTGTAGTGCGTCAGCGATGTTTGCCGAATCTCAAGTAGATGGCTACCATGCCATAATTCGAAAAAGGGCAGCGTCGCTGATGCGCAGAGTTAGGGACAGCCCCAACAGCTACCTAAGGGTCATTGCTGTACATATTGAAAGTCCTATCTGGAGGCACTGGGTTAGCCTTCATTTAGGATAATCAAAGTAATTATAGTGTCGGTACCATTTAATAATAGGTAAACTACTAACATAGTTCCTAAGATTCAATGTATCACTAACAATCTATGGATGTTTTTACGTCTGCAATAAAGTATTATTATTATTATTTTTTTATACATTTTTGTATCTCGGGACCTTGGGGCCCCGGACCTTTGGAAGGCGTACGAGGGGCCGAAGCCAACTCGCAGAGGCCCCTTAAATAAAGCTTTATAATATGAAATGGGACACCAACCGGCGATTATCCCTATATGCACCACTCAAGTGCACCTAAGGTCAACCCCCGGTTGGTGGTGGTCTATTGCAGTTCATGGAATAAGGAAAATATTGGACTATGGGTTTGAGTTGCTAAGATGGATTACTTATCTGAGACTATTGAATGGCTATGGCCCCTGCCTAACCAATGCTTGTATACACGGATAAAAAGGCAGGGGGTGACTTGCACACTCAGTAAATGGGCCCCCGAAAACGGCCGCTAGCACATAGTGACGTAGCGACAAGGGAGCAACATAATATCGAGGTGCTTGAGGAGTGGAGAGGTATTCCACGGCTATCAGGACAATCCCGGAAGTACGGTCAAGATCCCTACCAGCATCTTACTGGAATACTTCCTTCCCCCGAGCACGATTGCTCTTGCGAATCTCCACTCAAACCAGCCAATGAAGGCAAGAGTGAGGTGGGAGCCTTGTTCCTCGTCAGTGCTCACTCTGGCCGGCCAATGAAGGCAAGCCAGAGGTGAAGAACAAAGAGTCTCCCAGGAGGTCAGGTCCGTGGGGGTCGCTACTGCCCAACAGCTCGCCACAAGCTGCCCTGCGGGTTTATTATTATTATTATTATTATTATATAATAAGTAACAGAGTTTCTTTTTTGTTCTTTTCCATAGAAATCTACTGTGTTAGAACGAGAAAATAGCTTCAAATTTTCAACCGAAAAAAAATACTCAAAAATATAACTAGCTTTTGCCCGCCACTTCGACCGCGTTCAATTTTAGTTCCCGTTCCCGGGGGATTTCCGGTATGAAAACTATCCTATGACCTTTCTCGGGTCACAGACTATATCTGTACCAAATTTCATTCAAATCGGCTCAGTGGTTTAGGCATGAAGAAGAGACAGACAGACAGACAGACAGAAAGGCAGACAGACAGAGTTACTTTCGCATTTATAATACATATTAGTAAGGATTAGTAAGGACTAGTACGGATAATAAAATTCTTAATTAGACTGGAGCGCGCTTAGTATCCGATTCCCGCCTAGCCATTCAAGAATAAAATCACATTAAAGGGCACAAATGATCCGGATAAAAAACTTACGATTGGTAAACAAAATTGTCCACATCGATCCCATATTTTTTTGCGAACCATTGAATAATAGACTTATCTATTTGTTTTGCTTTGTCCTCAAACTTCAGGTTACATAAAGTTTGGCGAAGTTAAGATAGTATCAGTGACAATGGCGGACCAAATACAGATGTCTCAGATGTCTGCCTTTCGAGTTACAATATAATATGTTTAGCATACAATACGGACAATCGAATGCAGTAAGTTGTTATGTTGGCAACCGACACCAATGTAGCTTATTTGGAGTTTAGCTTGTGAAAACGATCATTGAATTTATTCAACTTCAAATTTATTCAATGATCAGCTTCATCTATAAATAAATAAAGATAGGAATAAATAAAAATACAAATTAAAAATAATTATTTGAAGTTCTACGTACAAATTAAAAGCGCAAATATCGAATTCGGCTGAACTAATCTGGTATCCTTTTTTAAAAATGTGAGTGATTGTAACAACAGATCGTTTTTTTATCACTTTGGGATTTTTATATATTTTTTTTTATTTTAAAATTACAGGATTGTCTGTTGGGTCAGCTAGATTCTAAATAATAAAAACCGGCCAAGAGCGTGTCGGACCACGCTCAATGTAGGGTTCCGTAGTTTCCCGTCCGTCACAATAAGTGTACCTACTTATAAGTTTAAAAAAAGGCTATTTATTACGTTGACATACTAAGTACGCAGAAATTATTTTGTACAACCTTTTTGTCTTTTTTGTACAAAAACTGTTCTTTCTATCAAGTTTAAAATAATTTTCCTAGAAAGTCCTTATAAAGTTCTACTTTCTTGATTTTTTTCATATTTTTTAAACCTACGGGTCAAAAGTTAGAGGGGGGGGACGCTCTGATTTTTACTTTTGGAGCGATTGTTTCCGAAATTATTGACATTATCAAAAATGATTTTAGTAAACCCCTATTCATTTATAAATACCTATCCAACAATATATCACACGTCAGGGTTGAAATTAAAAAATAAACCACTTCCCTATTTACATATAGGGGGGCTACCCTAATAAAACGTTTTTTTCCAATTTTTATTTTACCACTTTGTCGGCGTGATTGATATACATATTGGTACCAAATTTCAGCTTTCTAGTGCTAACGGTCACAGAGATTAAGCGAGGACGGACGGACAGACAGACAGACATGGCGAAACTATAAGGGTTCCTAGTTGACTACGGAACCCTAAAAATGCAATATATAATAAAAAGGTAGTCGTATACTATGTCGCTGCACTTATCAAAGTCAACCCGAAAATGAATTTGTTCTAGACTGGGTCTGGTAATTGTAGCAACATAATGAAATACGGACGTTGACTACATTAAATACATACCATTCTTTTTGTCAAATTAATAACAAAATACAAAGATAAAGAGCATCAAAGTTCCGGAGTTGAGCTTTTTTTTAGTCAACTAGCCCATTTCCCTGACAAACTCCTCCACAAACCTTTCCACTACTTCCGACTTCTACGATTTTGGCATTCATAACCCTTCTCCAATCATCCATCAGTCCAAAGCCAAAATGTTCGCGACAAATCGTAGACACCAACAAGTACAATAATTTAATCCGAGACACTTAACTCTGGCCCCCAAATGCTGCGTAACGTTTGGCAATACTACTTGGCAGGATTCCACTGTCTACTAATGCGTGAATGAGCTGTAAACGATTTATAACCAAGGCTTTTAAGGCTAAGGCGTTGTCCTAATAGAACTCGAATACGCGATTATCGCGCGAATACGCGATGGTTGTATCTCTTACTTGCGCATACGGTCCTCATACGACCATCGCGTATTCGCGCGATTCCCAAAACTAGGTGTCCTAATAAACCATAAATCCACGATCATTGCGCGGGTGAGTTATTATATTATTCGATCACGCGAATGTCAATTAGGACACGTATTCGAAACCTTTATGTTTGATCGCTCGATCGTACGACCAGATTTCGTGCGAACCGCGTAGCCGCGTTCTGTTAGGACAACGCCTAAGACTATTTTATTTATTTATTATTGGGACAAAAGTTTTCAAGATGAGAAATACTACGTCTTTAACTCGTCATTTTCATCATTTTTAGCATTAGGTGTAAAAAGTTTGACCGTTATGTGTGTGTTCATTTGTTAGTTTGGCTGTCTGTCTGTAGCGCCATAGTTCTAAAACGGATGATCTAATTTGGAAGATGTTTTCTTAATTTGATAGTAGGTTTTTTAGCAACTGTTCTTGAAGAAAGTATGCATTAAAAAAGGATTTTTGAAAATTACAACCCTAAATAAGTAAAACGGGATGAAACATTCACGTTGGGCGAAGCAGTGGGCCTAAACTAGCCTAATATAAGGATTAGAATTCAATGACCAATATCCTCGTTCACTTATAAATTATGTAGCCGAAGCAATAAGGTTCAATTTTAAAACGCAACTAACTAAAATAGAAATCAACCCTTTACTCATTAACCGGATATCCGGGTATCGCCCACAATCCACAAATTACTGGCTACAGAAACAAACTAACACAAAGCTACAATAATCCCTTTAAAGAAGCTCGAAGGACCATAATCGGGTACAGGGCTGGTCCTTTGCTCCACTAGGGATGTTACGGATATGAAGTTTCGAACCTGAATTCGGATACGGTTAAAGGAAGAATTTTAGAGTGGTGTCGGATACTGTTAAGGATGTCAAATTTATTAAGATTATCTATCAGTTTCAAATAGTTTCGGTTATGGTTTATTATTAGATTTTTTGGAGAATTTTAGCATTTTTGGGATTAACCAAAAACCAATAAATAGTAAAAAAATGCAAGAAACCTGCGTCACTTGTGTATAAATCAAGCACTTGTTGTGTACAAAAACTTGTCAAAACATGTACCAATTAGACTCCACCCCTATCCGATATTATCCGAAATTTTCATATCGCTCACGAATTTTATTTCGGATATCCGAAAATTTCGGTTACGGTTATCGAGCTTCCTAACATCCCTAGCCTCGACGAATTAACGAGGCTCTTGAATGAAAAGGGAGCCTGGTAATTTTTCCCATCACACCTTTTTCGGGACCAATTTACACGGATAAGCGGATAAGCGATTACGAAATACAAAAAGAGATATAAGGTCGAATTGAAAATGTAATGGACATTAATTTTCGTAGTTTCGGGAAAGGTGCGAAACTTTTTTTTTCTGATTAGTTTTGTTTTGAGGAAATTGACTTGGGGAAAATATAAGGCAATCTATTTGGAGGCCTTCTAGGTTATTTTGCTGACTTTTCCCTGAAAGTTGTTGGTTATTTTTAGTTTTTTTTATACGTCATGATGTTATTTTCAACCGACTTCAAAACGGAGGAGGTTTTGTGTGTGGGTGTGTGGTGTCAATTTGATTTTATTTATTTTTAGTGGCATTGCGGTGGGATTTAAATGGTTCTTTTTTATTATTTTAGGTTAAATTGTTATGTACGATTTCGGAAGTCGAACTGATCGGAAGTCGAAATTTAAACGATCGAAGAATTTGTGTTGCCCCGACCGACTTCCGTAATAGTTATTTTTCTGTTTTTAATTTTTGCAGGTTATATTTCATTTTTGGAAAAAGCTTTTGTACTATATGATTATGTTGTACCTAATCGTGTTTTAGAATATTTGGTGCTACAGAAATAAATTGAGTGTAAGTTAAACAAAAAAATTGCTGAATTCATGTCGTGCACGTGTATTGCAAGGCTATTGTACCTTATTTTCCTTTTAACTTAGTTATAATATGATTTAAAAGTACATGAGTTTCGCAAAATATGAACTTTATATCTGTAAACAAGATAATAAACCTTCGTATTTTGCGAAAGGATCCTTTAATTGAAAAAGTAATTTTACACCTCCATATATTTTACACCCCCATATATTTTGGTTAAAGCTAACCAACGATATCTTACATCACGGAATAGACAAAAAACTACACTTTACAGCTATGGACAGTACCACAAGCGTAATTAAATTGTATTTTCATGCCTAATTAGAGCTACAATACCTTACTGTATGAAACCTAAAAAACGACCACCGTTAGCAAACAAAAAGAACACCTTTATTAGACCCTACTCGAAAAAAACTTCTAAATCCCAAACTCCTTTTAACCTGTACACTGAAAGCCCATAAAAACCCTCACTTAAGACGTAAATTTTTGACGAAAAAAAACCCAGTCTAATTTATGTAAAACTCGGTTTTTAATTACGTGGTAGTAAGTACTACGATTCTCATCAAAACTTCAGGAGCCGACTTTTCTATTATGCAACTCTTAACTCCAGGAATTCAGTTTAAAATCCTGATACAAAGAGTTTTTTAAAGGTTCAAACCGTACGTAGCAGACTTAGCGAGTTCACATGCGTCCTTTGTGTAAGAAGTATTTTTGAAATGAAATTTCGTAATAGAAAAATGGAACTTTGCATAGGGAAGAACACTTAAATTAATTGGGTTCACACTTTTGTTTAGTAGTCGTGTAGATTAAGATACCTCTCAGGATCACTTGACTTGATCAATGTGACTTTTTCATTTCATAATTATGTAGGTACTTTAAGTTTAACTAGGACGTCTCTGACATAGTGTGCGTCAGAAAACACGTTAAAACTCTGGTCCCGTCATTTCTGGTCCAGTCGATCATTCATAGTACTTTGATAGTCGTTTCTGAAAAGCCAGAAAGTCTGACAATTTTTATTTAAATACTAGATGAAAACCCGGCTTCGCTCGGGTGAAATGTGACTTATAATACTACGTCTCTAGATACAAAATGTAGGGAGATATTTCTGTAGTTATTAGTTCTTAAGGAATATTAAAGGCTAGCAAGGCATAGATTCGTATAGCTTTGGTCATTGTGTTTAATAAATATAGTAAATAAAAACTGCAATAGTTTTACATAAATAATTTTTATTTTAAATCAACTAACATAAACATTATGATTTTATGTTAAGGGAAACACCAAAAATATGGTCTTCAATTGATTTATCTACAATGCATCGCAGAGGCAGTTCAATATGGTCGTCACCATCTTCATTAGCTGATCCATCGCCTACCGTTAATACCCATTTAGCAAACTCTAAATCATCGTGAGTTCTCATCTCTCATCTCAGTTGAGTAAAGTTTGGCCACATTGAAAAGTGCTTAATTGAAGCATTTATAATATCATTTCGTGACCCATTACTACAACTGGTAAAATCTGACGAAAATCTCCTGCGAATAATAAAGTTTTGCCTCCAAAAGGTAATTTATTTTTCATTATATCTTGAAGGAGTCGATGGCTTTAGTCATGGGTGCTTCATCCCAAATGATTAAATGAGTTTCCTTCAATAACTTAGCGGCTGGTGAGCCTAACGACATATGAGACGTAGAATCTACATCTGAATTAATTGGAATTTTAAATCGCGAGTGTGCTGTTGCACCACCATCTAACAGAGTTGCTGCAATACCAGAAAACGCTATGGGCAGGCATATTTTGTTTTCAGATCTTAAAATATGTAAAATAGTGGTAAATATAAAAGTTTTTCCAGTTCCTCCTGGGCCGTCAAGGTAAAACAGCTTTTTCTCTGTGGCATTATTCACAGCGTTTAGTATTGTATCGACCACATATTTTTGTTCGCAGTTCAATTTGTAGTATTTTTCATAGCCATTTGCTTTTTCATGTTCACAGTCATAAACGGAATCAGATAAGAAAGCATCATTTTCACTAATATCGGGCTCTGGAAGACCGAAATCTGTCAGACTCTTTCCGTGGAGTTTTAATGCTTCATCAATTTCTTGTAAAGCCAGCTGTTTGGATAATATTTCAGGGCGTGATCTTGTAAAGTCTTCGATAAAATGTGATGCAAACTTTTCCCAAAGAGCGTTAGGATCAGTTACTTCACAAAATACGCAAATTAACGCAAACAGCTGTCGTAATTGCCGAGGAAGTTTAAAACCGATTGCTTCATCCAAACATCTTTCCCATTCTTGATCGTCAAAAAGGAGCCCCCTTGCTTGAGCAGCTTCTCGAAATGAGTTGTAAATAATATTTTCATAAGTTCTAACATCTCTGAAGCAAGTCGGCCCTTTGACGTGAAAAAGTAATAGCCGGAGATAATATCGTTCCCGGTCAGAAAAGGAATAATTATACATTCTTGCAATTACTTTATCTGCCACTGACTGAGATATTCGTGGTTGCCACTGTCCATGGATAAATCTGAAATGTGTCGGAATTTCAGTGTAAAGATATTGTCGAGCACTTTCTTTGGTTCTGTTTAGTTCAAAAAATGCTAATAATGTTGATTTTTCTGCTGATCTAGCTGCTGCTTCATGAACATTCAGATCTGTAAATACGACAGTTTGTTGGTATTCCAAATGAACACCTAACTGTATAATTGTGTGACTCATTTCATTTTGTGCATTGAAAATTCAAATATTCGCCAAACTGCTTCAGGAACCGAAACATACCTGGTATCAATATAAGTCTTAATTTCATCATGGTGTTTCATTTCATTGCTTGATTTCGATTGATCACTGAACTCCTGTGGCGCTACTGTGATTTGTATCTTTGCTCGGTCATGACCTTTATAAATAATATTTATTTATATATTTCACACTTTTGACACTTGAACAAATTTCCACATTTATGTGAGCATCAAATTTTTTACATAGATATGGATTGTAAGGCACCACCCATCTGTTATCACACTCGAAATCCTTCTTTTATATTGTTCTTCCGTCGTCTCTTCTTCTTATTATAGCATAACCTCCATTTTGGGTACCATCTCTAGTTTCTCCGCAAAATGTCTTTGGATAGTTTTTAGAACATTTAGAGGCAGTTCCATCATTTTTTATGCAGGGTGAATTCATATATCCACATAGCCCATGGATCATATTTTTGACACAGTCTGGAATAATTCCTGGTCTTTATCTGGATCAGGTATTTCTGCACACACAAATTTATCATAATCTTCTGATGACCTTGGTTTATCTTCATTTCTTAGAATAATAAGCATATGAGCATGTGGAAGCCCACGTTTCTGAAATTCAATGGTGTAAAACCACGCACTTGGTATTCCAAAAATATGTTATAGTTTAAAAATTCTGGCAATTAAATCGGGCCTATGTTCTTTTAATAATATTATAAAGAGGAAATATTTGTATGTATTTTTGTTTGTTAGTCTTTCACGCATTAACTACTGAACGGATTTTGATCAAACTTTACAGAATATTACAGAATTATCGCCTATATCTTATTAGTTATTATTAATCAGAATAAGACATAGGTGATAATTTGTGCAGTTTATTCAACAGTGATGTTTGATTAGTTGTATTTTTCTGTGAGCCGATGAGACGATTGAATAAGATTCGGTACATCATATAGTCTGGGACCCAAGAAAGGACATAGGGTAGTTTTCGTCCCGGAAATCCCCAGGAACCGGACATGAAGTCGCGGGCAAAAGCTAGTATAAAATAAATTAAGATAAACCCAATCTATAATATAAGTACTTTATTTACACAACAAAAATGAAAGAAATGGTTATTCGCTTTGTGATTGGTATCCCAGTTCGTTTAGCGCATTGACTATGGTAGTGATCGTCACATAAGGCAAGTCAAACGTCTTTAGGCGGCTCATGTGAATCTGACACCAAGGCTACTGCCTTCTTCATCGGCCTTCTGCAATAATTCGTCGCATAGTATTAGTACACGCCCCTGTAATAAGCCAAAGTTATATGTTACGCAATATATATAAACATATGATAAACTCATATAAATGGATATTATGAAACAAAGTATCAACTTTAGCGACTCATACTAACCAGTCAACGCAAGCTAAGCACGCGGTCTAAAATCGAAAATTGCATGTAAGCTACACCTTCTTCTTTACAGATTTATCAGTACACATTATAAACAGTGCTTCTGGATTGTAACCGCGGTGGTTTCTTAGTCATTCTTTCACTTTTTACTAAAGATTTCATGAAAATAACAAATGTAAACAAACAAACGTAATGTCACTTGACAGATGACATGACAACAATACCAAAAATCATTATTTGTTTTACTTTTTTTTTGTCATGAGTTACTGGTACACATATAGGTATGGTCGGAATAATGTACTTTTTTGACGCGACAACGTGTTGATTGGTGAGACGTATTTGAGAGATAATATATTGTCTACTCAAAATGTCGACTGCGGTTTGTCCGTCAGTGTCATTACTCAAAATTTAATGAATTAATAAAACGAAATAATCTCCGTAATCCGAATTTTGCGGATATATGTTGTCGACTCGAAATCGATATTTTTTTATGTTTTGTTATTCAGGTAATGTTTCAATCGAGTCTACCGTACCCCTTGACGAAATTATTAATATAGACTTAAGTTTTATCGCAATATGTGCAAAACGGTGCTTGAACCAGAACGGACATATCCTACTTAATTTTATAAATGTGAAAGATTGCGTGTGTGCATGTGTGTGTTTGTTACTCTTTCATGCAAAAACTAATTTATGGATTTAGATAAAAATTAATTGTAATATAGCTGATACATCAGTATAACATATAGGGTACAATATAACATCATCATATCATCACCTATGGTAGTGGAGCAATAATCAAAAACATAACATAGTGCGCGTGAAACCGCGGGTGTCCCCCGCGGTTGCTGCAGCAGCTGGTAAACAATTTTGTTTCATAAATTACAGAAAAAGATTAGACGATTGTTCCATCATATTTGGCCATTACCACTATCAAAAGTTACCTACAAAAACACTCAAGTTTTTCGTCCTAAAAAGATAATCACGACACAAACTGCCATCGTACATAACCATCATCGGGTTTCGGCGATACTGCCAAAAATGTTCATGTACAGGTACACCTTGATAAACTAACCATTTTAGGCGGAGCTTATCTTGAACATTTTGCTTCACAATATCTTATACGAGGTCATCATAGCAGGGTTAACCTACATACTATGTGACAAATACCTAAAGGCCCTGCGGAACTATGATAAGCAAGAGCGACAAGCGATGTACTTACTAAGGGTCTGGTCTAAGCGATGAGGGTTGAGCGGTAAGTGCTTTCTGACATGTTTTGATCCGGTAGATATATGTGGCGTTGGTTTTCTTTGTGATTTATTTTCAAACTATTGTTTTTCTATATCACAAAGTATAAATATATAACAGTTTACTTTTACGACTAATTCTAGTCTTTTCCCATTTGCAATATACTAGTACTGATTTAGGTAAAATCAATTTACTAGTTAAATGTTTTTATTTAGTTGCAGGGATGTTTTTTTTTTATTTCATGCTTAAAATGAGTTTCAAAAAGAAGTTGACATATAATTTTTTAAAACAAATCACAATATTTAATTGGAAATATTGTAGACAAAGCCAAAATGAAATATTTGAAAATATACAATTGTTTCAAAGAAATTAAATGACGTGAATTCACAAAAAAAATTACTAATATCATAAATGCCAAAATCAAACTTAATTAAAGTAGTGTTTAGAGGAAATAAATCAGTTTAAAAAAAATATTTGCATGTTAGAACTTTTTAAAACCTTGCTTGTCCTCAACAATTCCTTAAAGACCTTATAGTAGACACATAAAGACGAAATTGTGAAAAAACTCAGTACTTTAAAATATACTCCAAGACAATCGCAATTTATCAACTTTTTAGCTCTTAAACTGTTCAGCAAATATGGTCTTAACATCGTAACCGTTGGTTTCCTGCAGTATCAACGCTGGAAGCTCGTTAATTGGGCTATCCATCATCACACGGATGCGTAATGAGTGATACTTGGAATTGTTTTTCAAGAAGTTAGATGAGAGAGTGATGTCATAGGTAACAGAACAGGGTAACGTAGTTTGATTAGGGTGATAAATGTTTTGGGATTGAGATGGAGATAAGATTATTAACTGTCATGGTCTACAATTGATGACACAACATTTAAAGCAAAGTAAAAAATATATAAACCAATAAGCCAATTACAAACATTTTTTTGCATAAATGGAGTGAACTGGACTACTGGAGCCTAAGTACATTTACCACCTAAATGGTCCTGAATAAAAAAAAAATTGTGTTGCATAGTCCATTTATCGAGGTTGTATCTATACTAATAATATTATAATGAGGAAAAGTTTGTTTGTTTCATTGTAATGAATAGAAACAAAAACAACTGGACCGATTTTTAAAATTCTTTCACCATTTGAAAGCTACATTAAATATATATAGGCTATATAATATCGCGCTATGTTCCACGGGAGCGAAGCAGTAATCAAAAACCTAACGTAATGCGGGTGAAATCGCGAGGAACAGCTGGTAAGCTATATAACATTCACTGCAACTTGTAGGAGTAGAGTAATAAACAAAGACAGCGGCAAAACAGCGGAGGACGGCTGAATAAAAATATCGCTGATCACTTATACCTTGTACCACGTTTACAGCGGATGCGTAATGAGCAATTCGCAGAATGAACTATTGATATTTCTATTTGGGTAACAATGAGTTCAATGTCATGATGACCCAACGGTTCAGGAGCCCGCGTGTAATCACTACATAGCATGAAACAAAGTTGCAGCTGTCTGTCCGTCACTATGTATGCTTAGATCTTTAAAACTGCGCAACGTATTTTGATAGGGTTTTTTAAAAGGTAAAATAATTCAAGAGGAAGGTTTATAAGTATACTAGCTTTTGCCCGCGACTTCGTCCGCGTGGAATAATAGTTCCTGTTCCCGGAGGATTTCCGGGATGAAAATCTCCTATGTCCTTTTTCGGGTCCCAGACTATACCTGTGCCAAATTTCATTCAAATCGGTTCGGTAGTTTATTCGTGAGGAAGAGACAGACAGACAGACAGACCGACAGAGTTACTTTCGCATTTATAATATTAGTACGGATAATGTGATATTTCACAAACATATTTTACAAGCGTAGTTCCCGTACCCGAGATTTTTGGGATATAAGTTTTCTGAGTCCTTTTTCAGGCTATGGACTATCTCGGTAACCTTCATGATCCTTGCATTTTTTACCAATACAACATTATATGGACTTCAAAAGAGTCTTTGACCTTTGAGTTTGTTTGTAATATTTCTTCTCAGAGTAATCCAGCTAGGAAATACCGGCTCCACCGTTCTTAAAATAAGAAAAACGAAAAAGTGTGTTTTTTTTAAATAAACATCATTTTTATTTTCATTTACAAAAAAAACCTTTTCACAAAAAGTTAACCCTCCCAATCTATTACCAACAAGAAAACTCATCCATCCAATTATCGGTATAACTGACCGCTGCTTAACTGGATCCCTTGACACCCTTTCTTCTCGCCCCAAAATAACTAGGGGTTTATTAATATTAATTAAATAACCCTTTGATCGGCCGTCAGATCTTAACTCAAAGGACCCGTGGAGTTAAGATTACTATCCTTAACTGATATTAACAGAAGATTAGGACCGGCGTTTTAGGGTTAAGTACGTAGTAAACGATCTTCTTGCTTAACACTTCGTCTGCTGGTCGTGAACCAATTAAATGTTGTTTTAAGTGTAGGATGGATAATGGTGTAGATTTCCTTGTTCACAAAGTAGACTAAATTTAAGTACAGTGCGTCTTTTTCTCCCCAATTGATTAAGAAAAGGATAGATGATAAAATATTAGTTCGGTCTTGTAAAATAAGACACTCCATGGACAATTTAAAAAGAAATCAGAAAGTACAGAATCATCTTCCCTAGCCTTTTCCCAACTACTTTGGGGTCAGCTTCCAGCCTACCCAGATTCAGCTGGATAGCAGTGTTTTATATGTAACACTCAGTCACTAGTCGACACGATACCCCTTGGTTAGGCTAGTCAGACTTTCTGGCTTGTAAAGATTAGTAACGACTGTCAAAGTTCTACGAATGGCAACCGGGATCAACGTGCTTTGAAAGGCACGGGATGTTAATGTTGTCTAAGTATTAAGCTTTAAAGAGTACAATCATATAATAAATAATAATAATACCAGCCTATAACTGTCCCACTGTAGGGCAAAGGCCTCTTTTCATTTAGAGAAGGCACGAGCATTGATCACCACGCTTGCTCAAACCGGCGATTTCGGACTTATTATTTTCACTACAAGTCCAGGTTTCCTCAGGATGTTATCTTTCACCGATGTCTGTGATGTTCAAGATAAACTTTAGAAAGTACATATGAATTGACAAAGTCACATTGATTCTTTTCAGGATTCTACCCCACTACCTCTTGCATGAGAGGCGGGCGCCTTAAACACTAGGCCACTACGACATTTTTGACAAGTGAAATTTCCGGTTTTTTACTAGAACCACGACGATACTGCTAAACTCAAAAAGCGAAAACACAACTGCATTTAAACAACAAAACAAGTTTATTACAGTATTCACAACATAATTTGCATCCCCGCTCTTAATAAGAGGTCAGCAGAACAAATAGTTAGCGGTTGTCTGAAAAATGACACTCAGCCATGACTGTTTGTTAAATGCACGGAACCCGACGTTATAAATGAGGGGCTAGGGTTCCGCGGAATGACTTTTGAATGGAGTTATTTAAGAATTTCCTGGATGATAATAGGTTTTGGAATGTGGTTGGTTGGAGAGTATATAATACTACTAAGATCTAACATAATGCGAGTAATACCGCGAGGGACAGTTTATATGTATTGAATTGTCTTAGTGACTTCTTATTGGATACAATGAGTGTTCGAGGTGCAGCAATAATGCAAACTTTTACAATTTAAGAATACATGGTGAATGAATACATGAATATATGTCGGAAAACCATTGCCAGATAAAAATAAAACCCATCCAAATCGGTTTACACATTGTTCAAACTTCTTCTACTTCCTCTTTGTGGACCTCTCTCTGGGAGGATGATTTTCGCAAACTTAGTCCTTAATGCTGAACCATTGTATGTAGGGTCCAGCTTGAAGGACCAAGGATCAAACTTATAACACCCCTTATTTTGCCTCGGACCAACAAAACCAAATTAAAAGGACCAAAATAATCACCACTAACGTCTCTCTTTAACACTCACACACGCTATACGTAACAAAATGGCGGCGAAGTGGGGGGTGGGGGGTTAAAGGCCGGAGTTTACATAACATTTCTAACAATCTTGTTCCGGTAAAATCCGGATCACGTAATTTACTCGGAAGGGTTCAGTTGACTAATGTCAACCGTGCCTACTAAGGGCCAAGTCACAAATATAGGGCTGTTTATGTAGGTATGTTAATTTTGTAGATTGTTTCTTAGTTAGGAGACAACCCACACGGCCATCTAATCCCCAAAAAAGCATAGCTTGTATTGTAGTAATACCTATATGTTTTGACTCTGCATCACCCTAAAGTAGACTGGTAGAAAATGCATTTTTTTAAGTGTGGGAAATAATACAATGACTTCTCCCACCCTGGGTGCGGAAGGAGTGTCGTGACTTTTACTGACTAAAACCCACCCATGTTCCTTCGGTTGCCCTTTATGTACCGGGGCCGCGGCAAACTATTAGAACTATTCGGTAACCCCGGCAGGCATTGGCCTTAGAGGTGTCACGGGCTTACTGCTCTTGGATCCGCCATTGTGCAGTGGTTTTTACATTAAATTTATTTATTTATTTATTTACACACACAACCTTAAATCTACCATTACAGGACATGCCTAATGCGGCAGATAGGTACTTATTATAACAAATAAACATAAAATATTAACATATACTATAGTACTTAACTTGATTCGTAACTTATCACCCTATAAGCGACTACAGTGAAGTCATTCAGCGAGCACGTAAATAAATCCAGCTGGTTGGCTATGGCATTAAGCGTGCGCACGGCGCGCGTCAGCGGCGCTCGCTGCAGCAGTTTGGTGCGCGCGCGCGGCACCTCTAGCAGCGGCGGTCTTCGCCGTCGCCCCACGTATCCATCCGGTACACAAAAGCGGATTTCGACCAAGACATCAGGGTTACATATTTTACCACGCAACACCCTTTATAGATAGATGGGCGGGCAAAACCGCATAAAACAGCTAATCTAAACGAGAAACCATTCAATACCTGCAGAATATCGCTTTACTACACAACACTGCAATCCAGAATTGAGAAACATGAATCTATCAGGAATCGGGGACTAAATCAAGTTCAGCACTTAATCCGTTTGAGAGATCGACCCAATCACGGAAAATCCCGAGCACACGAGATCGGTTCTCTTCAAACGGAGTTCTGGAGTTAGCGGGTTCTGTACACGTGAAGATTTAGTAAATAATTTCTCGTGGTAACTTCAGAATTTATTAATTTATTCGGAATTTATTGAAATTTAACCTTTTAACCGGAAATCCGCAGGAGAACCAAAACCACCGGACATAGCTCGTCGAATTGCCAAACTTAAGTGGTAGGGGCACATAGCTTGTAGAACTGACGGCCGTTAGGGCAGAAAGGTTCTCGAGTGGCGGCCGCGTACCGGTAAACGCAGCGTGGGCGGGAGGCCTGCCCACGCTGCGTTTACCGGTACGCGGCCGCAAGATGGACCGATGTTCTCATCAAGATCCCGTTGGATGCGGGTGGCGCGGGACTGATGCATGTGGAGATCTTTAGGGGAGGCATTTGTCCAGCAGTGGACGACTATCGGCTGATGATTATGATGAACCTTTTAACAACCAACCGACAGCCGGCTGTCGCGCTGCTATTGTCTTTCTATTGTGTCTCAAATCACGTGTGTTCGAAGGTTTATTCAGTCGGTCAAAATTCTATACACTCATTAGCAGTGATCCGATCACTTGGGTGCTATTTGAAACGAAATTACTTTTATGTATATGACGATAATGCCAGCATTTTAAGTAAATTGATTCTGGTAATTGTGGTTTGTTAGTTTAATTGCGTGAAATATCAATATTAATATTTAAAAAAACCACTAAGAATTATTCAACAAAAAAAGAATCATCAAAATCGGTTCATAAACGACGAAGTTATCCGCGAACAAACATAAAAAAAGCGTATAATACGGTCGAAATGAGAAGCCTCCTCCTTTTTTTGAAGTCGGTTAAAAATGAACTAAGCTTGTCACTTATTATTTGATTACATTATAAAGATCGTTGCTAGTTTTGATGCCGGACAATTTTAGGTCATAGATACAAAAGATGACCAATGATAGAAATGTCAAAATCTAGGTTACCTTATCACAACAAAATTAATGTCAAAAAAATATATCGAAATCTATATATTTATCAGACAAACTAAAAACCAATTTTCTTATCTTATTTACCTAAACAGATGCCTATAAACACCATAAAAAGGCAATAAATCATCCCCGCTCACAGTCGCACCACACACCAAGATTAGAGGCGGTTTTGAGGGAATAATTTACGTATCCCTTACAAGCAGACATCTTAAGGTGGGTTGGAGATAAGAAAACGTTACATAATGAAGGCCCCTTCGCTGAATTGTAAGGAAAAAAGTGATGTGCCTCTGTATCGATAAAAAGAAACGATTACGTCAAAAGATAAATAAAGAAAGCTTTTTTATTTGTTTTTTTTTATGGTTTTTGGATTATATTTGTTCTAATTCACATTTAACCATGTAAAAAAGTTTTTGAAACAATATTATTTTAAAAGAGTAAGTACTTATGGAGTTTCTTGCCCATGCTTCTCCATGCGAATCAACATTTTGGAATGGGCAACTAGATTCACTTTTATTTTGTAAATGACGTTTCAAAGTGCCTTTTTGGTCTAAAGAAAATAAATGATTTAACTATTGACATAATAAAAGTTGTTTTTTTTTAAATACACGTTGTATAGAAATATACAATAATGTTACAATCATATAATTTACACTTACATGACGGATAACGGGCCTAAACAAAGACATTCAACAAAAACACTTCCAGACACAAAAGAAAAAGAAACTTTCATCTTTATCTTTTCTATCGACACCTTCCATCCCTACGGACATAAAAGCGCGACTTACGCAACAGGGCATCCGTACCGGGCCTAGTATATCAATCATCTGCTGAAATATTATGACGTAATCTGAAAAGCCAATAAGTGGATTCAAGATCTGTTTGTCTTTCGGCTCACCTTGAGGATACCCGAATCTTGTCAAAAGATTTTAGCTCAAGGCTTTTAGTGTAAGATTTTTTCAGTGGTTTTTTTTTATGTTGTTTTCAGTTACATTTGGATTTTTCGGTCTGTGGCTTAGCTGATTATGAAGTTTATGAGTTAGGGCCTTATCATACTTGCGGATTGCGGGCGTTCTCAAAGCAGAGCGGACGCGCAAAGAATACGTTACGGATGCGCAACAAACTCGCAGCGCATACGTAGCAAATTCGTTGCGGACGCGCAACGCGATTGCTGTGAATAGCAGTGTAATTTCTTCGTTAACTTGATACAATCACGCGACGAAAACGTTGCGAATTCGCCACGCGACCGCGACGTCTTCGCTGTGCAGCCGCGGAATGTTCGCGGCGCATTCGTTTAGCTCCTGTCCCGTTCCGTAGCCGCTTGCAAACCGCTAGTGTTATAAGGCCCTTAAATATAATTTATAGAGTCAGACGCTAATTTGTCAAAATCAATGGCAATTAAATGCAAATATAATTTTTATTTTTGATTCCGCAATTTCAGAACGAGTATTGCATTTAAATACATTTAAATAAAAAAAAATTACTTATAATTTTTTTTAAGATGATCTAGATTAAGGGGGCCCTTACCTAGTGGCGAATGAGAGAGAAACTCCACGAACATTCTTTCTGCAACATACATTATTAGAGACTAATTGACTTTTGAGACTTTCTCTATCTTTCGCCAAAAACTTAATGGTTTCTTTATCGTCTTTAACATTATGAACAATATTATAGTTAAATTTTAATTACTGTACTATCTTAATAATCCTATTACATTAAAGTCTGTTGAACTATCATAAGAAACGCCCACAATATGTCGATGACGGAATTAGGCCCCAAAGAGATGAAGGCAAGACTGACATTTGTGTATAATAAACGTGTCAGAACATTAATTTGACACCCACGCTAAGATACACCCACGCTAAGATACATAATAACAACTCATCAAAACTTAGAACATTGGCTTATAAACCCATCTATGTTGAACTTGTGTTACATATAGAGCTACGCGATGAGTTAGTGAAACTACAAAAGCTGTCAAAGTATACAATACTATCTTCCCGCGACTTCATCCGCGTGGATTAATAATTCCAGTTTCCGGGGGATTTCCGGGATGAAAACTATCCTATGTCCTTTCTCGGGTACCAGACTATATCTGTACCTAATTTCATTCAAATCGATTCAGTGGTTTAGGCGTGAAGAAGAGGCAGTCAGACAGACAGAGTTATTTTCTCATTTATAACTTTTTTCTAATTTCTTTCTAATATTAGTACGGATATCTGACATCACATTTGAGAAAGGAAACGTGAAGATACTAGTAGAAAAGTAAGTCAAAAATCTTCATGATCCGTCTTGAGTAAACGTGGTGATCATTTCTCACCGTCATTCTCTTATGAAATGAGGCCTTTGCCTCGCAATGGGACAGCAAAATAGGTTGATCTAAAGTAAGTAACCAAACCATAGCTTGTAGTGTAATTCCAGCTTTATCAAACAGTTATTTTGCAAAGGTTCACTCAGGTCATAAATGTTCGGTCAAATTGATTTATCATTCGTTAAACAATGACATTCGTGGACAGTGAGTGAGTGAATGGAAGATCTTAAAACTTAATAATATGCAATGGCAATATGTATTACATATTATCATTAAGATAGGCTTACTTAAGTGTGTAGGTGTAAAAGATAATAATTTCATTTGGAAATATTTTTATTGAGTTATGAACTTAAAGTTTTCTGTTCGATTATTTTATAGCCCATAGTATTTTCGTATAATATATTATATAACACAGAAAGATTGCTTAAAATTTTTCCGTTTCAGAAACCAGAACGGTGGATAGTTTTATAAATAATAATAAAAAACATTGAAAGAACAAAACGACTTAGAAAAGTCATTACGGTACTTGCCAGTTATTGAACCTGCAGCCTTTTAGGCATAAATCAAATCAAATCAAATAGTTTGTATTGTTTGAATGTACACTTACAGGTGGTAAATATAATAATATAACATAGAAACAATTATGGACCCTGTTGGGCACAGCAAGCTTAAAATAAGTAGGAGGGAGGAAGAGCGCTTCATTAGTTTTTTGTTATTAGTTGCATATCGCAGAAAACAACCCAATCGTTATCTACAATCCAAAACAACAAATAAAAACCTTAACAGGGTGTTTAGATGCTCCCAGTTTCGTAAGTTAATGGGGGATAGACAGGACTCTATCCTTACTTACACACACACATGAACTGCACCCTTATCCCGAAAGCAAAACACCATGAATTACAGCTCGAAACATTCATTATACATCTTCCCCTACTATAACAGCACATTTGCATAAATTGTTGCAAAACTCACGATCCTTGGGTATTATTTGGGCACGCTTTGTAAAATTCTTGGCGTCTTTCCCGTAGATTAATATACCCCAGTAATTATAGAAGTTTTGACGAAGCGACAGACTAGAATATTAATAATCTAAGCATGATTCACGCGTTTTTGACGTAAAATTTGGAGCCAGAAGGCCTATTGGTGCCGTTTTGATATTTTTGGAGCCTTTGCTGTTGATTCTGTCTTATTTTCAACTAGCCATTTAATAATAATAATAAAATCATTTATTTTCTCACTACAATATACAGACAAGAAATAGTTTCATTAGTATACATAATTCTGGTAAGTATATATCGTAGGAGACTGGTGCCTAAGCTAGGCTCTAGGCCTGTGTTTCAGGACACCAGGTTCCGACCCTTTAACATTTTTATCCTCTAGATTATGTATTACAGCGACAACAGCGCAGTAAGAGACAACGAAAATAATAAGACTGTCAATTTTTGTTTTTAGTAAAATAGTAGTGTTAGTGTCGTGATGGCACGGTGGATATGGCGCCCGCCTCTCGTGTAAGAGGTTGTGGGTTCGAATCCGGGCAAGTACCAATGTGACTTTTTCAATTCATATGTACTTTCTAAAGTTTATCTTAGACATCACTGACATCCCGTGCCTCGGAAAGCACGTAAAGCCGTTGGTCCCGATTGTCATTCGTAGAACTTTGACAGTCGTTACTGGTTAGTCAGAAACTCAGACAAGTCTAACCAAGAGGTATCGTGTCGCCCAGTTACTTGGGTTGTGGAGGTCAGAAAGGCAGTCGCTCCACGTAAAACACCGGTATCGAGCTGAATCCGGTTAGGCTGGCAGCCGACCCCAACACGGTTGGGAAAAAGGCTAGGGAGATGATGGAGTAAAATAGTAGTGTTAGTAAAAGTATGTAAGATTGTAAAAGGGGTTGAGTGCGAGTGTGTGTTTATTGTGTGTATCATCATAATTCAGTTCTATTAGCCACTCAGTAAGCCTCCTTTTGCATTTGTCGTGACTTTGCCTGGTTAATGCAGTAGAGGTTGCAGTTTACAATATGGTCTATTTTTTTGGGTTCAACTATTTGTGATACAATATTTATCTATTAAAAAATACCTTTGGACGTCTTACATACGGCCTTCTGATCCCAAGCTCAACAGAGCTTGAGCTATGTTAACCAGACAACTGATATACAATACTAAGCCTGCCGGGGTTGCGGAATGTTTATAATAGTTACCGTGACCCCGGAACATAAAGAGCAATCGAAGGAACATGAGTGAGTTTTAGTCAGTAAAAGTCTGACACGCCCTCCCGCCGCACCCAGAACGGGAGAATCATTTGATGATTTCCCACTTCCCAAAAAAAATATATACAATACTAATACAATTTATTATATGTATATATATAAACGTATGACAAATAAATAGATATTACACACAAACACAGAACAAACAATCAATCAAAAACAAACAAGCACACAGTACGTCCTGGGTGGGAATCGAACGACCTCCAACCTAGAAGCCCGTATCACTAACCACTAGACCAACAGGCCCGTCTCTGAGGAAAATGTATAGAGAAGCAGGATTTTTATACGAATTTAGGCCCGTATTAATAGACGTCACTCAACTCCGAGACGCTCTCAAGTCTCTTGCTGTCCTTGTCATTTTAAAGGGAAAAAATAAGGACAGCAATAAACTTGAGAGCGTCTCAGAATTGAGTGACGTCTATTAATACGGGCCTTAGAGTATAGTAGTTCTTCTGTTTAAATCTCCACAATGTGTCTATCAAGGCTACTTCTAATTTTACGGCTCATTTACATCGTTTGTATAAGGTTTGCTTTTGCGTTTCTAATTCAGGTTCGGAGACAATAGAAGTATTTAGTTAAGGCCTATTCTCAAGAAATTTACAGCAAAACCGTTTCAATATTTATAAGTGTAATTAAATTTGAAAATCAGTGAATTTGTTGTATTAAGTAATTAGTGCCATGCTTTGTCAGGCTTGATTTTAAATAGGTTGTCAAATTGAATGAATGGATTGATTTCCTCTTTTACTCAAAAACTACAGCCCCCTTACCATGACGTAAGTAAGATTGTTTTAGACCTGTTGCAGGAGTTTGCAAGTGACAGCGTTAGTCACGTTGTCTAGCGCCGTCTCTTTCCCACTGAAAGTAATACCACAGATTAATAAATAGTTACTACTTACGGCTTGTGGTACGCCCCCAGAACTGATATTGTTGAAACTTTACAGGAATACTGCTTAAACATCAGAATAACGAACAGGCTACATAACATCGCCTATTCGTTATTCAGCGAAGCAGTAACCAGATTGATCCAGCAAGATTTCATTGTTTGTTTGTATTAAATAGGCTCCGTAACAACTGAACCAATTTGAAAATTTCTTTCACCAATATGAAGCTACGTTATCAGCGAGTAACATAAGCTATATAGGTCATAGCTCATTAGAGCCACCCGGCAGCCACTCCGCACCGCCTCGCCTCCTGCGGCTAGTATTCTTATATGGACTTGTATGGGCATGCGCTCACTATATCAACTCCGTAGCTGCACCGGATCGCCTCGGTTATAACGCGAGTCGGTGCGGAGTGGCTGCCGGGTGGCTGTAATGAGCTATGACTTTATAACATTACAGCGGAGAGGAGCATTTAACCAAAACCTTTACGCAAGTGAAACCGCGCGGAAAAGCGTCTACAGAGTTTCAAATATAAGAAGTGCAATTTGACACTTCTAACCTACTGAAGAATAGGGATTGGGTAAAAAAAATCGATTACTACAATATCCGATTTATACGAGATATTGATTTCATTTCTTTGTAATTTATAATCGATTTAAGTAACAGATTTATTTATTTTATGACTTTAAATGTCTGAATTTTAGATGAAAGAAATTCTCAAATTCTCACTTGACAGTGTTGCCAAATTAAAAAAATATATACTTTTTTGTCAAGACTTGAACACGAGCGATTTTGCTTACAAAAACTTATTAAAATTATAATAACTATATGTTTAATTTTAAATATGCTTTTTCGTTGACATTTAGAAATCATCAAAAACATAATTAAATAATAAATGTCGCTTTCATTGAAAACGGTCTTTATTAGTAAGTTCGATGATTCGGTCATTTTTAACGATTATTGGTATACAAGTGAATTTGAAGAGTCACAACACTGCGGTATAGTACCTTGCTACGTGACTTTGACACGACGTCGAGGAAAAATATTATTTATTGTCAACAATGGTTATTTTGCTTTGTTTGAAAATTTTTAATGTAAATTAAGTGATTAAGAATTGTGCAGTTTGTGATAAAATAAAAATAACTTTAAAATTACGTGGTTTTACGGAAGAAATAAATGTCAATTTTTGAGTTACGCATGTACAAAGTTGTGTCGTCATGAAAAGTATGAAACGTCAAATTGCACTTCTTATATTTGAAACATTATAGTTAATAAAAAATAAGCATATACATCTCTCAGTAATAAACCAACATATCTTCAAAAGCTTCAGAAAGTCTCTTTACTATATCCTCTTGCTTTTGACAGGTGTTCCAGCTAACACGATTATCATTGCGCTAGGTACAAATGGTGGGCGGCAGAGCCTCGAGGCTTTCAGCACGTTATTGGGTTAGCTCCAACGTTTCAGAGCTATCCCGTTTAATATTGTTACATTTGATTTTTGGATATACGGGGTGAATAAACTATCGTTTGTGAAAGGATTTTGGTGAAAAAATATCATTTTGGAAGGAACAGAAACTTCTGCCTATAAATAATAATAATAAATAAATAATAAATATCTTGGGACAACTCACACACGGTCATCTGATCCCAAGCTAAGCAGAGCTTGTGTTATGATAACCAGACAACTGATATACATACTTATAAACTTTCTAAATACATACATCTATATATATAAAACAAAGTCGGGTTTGTATCAACACTTATAACTCGAGATCGGCTAGACCAATTTTCATGGTTTTTGGTTCGTTGGATTTGGCCCCGCCCCGAATAGCAGAATACATCTTAAAAATAATGAAAAATCGACGAGAACATAATTATAAAAGATGAATCATTTTTAAAAAAAACGGGTATTAATGAATGAAAACTTAAGATAACAAAAGTACTAGGCGCGCAGTAACGTGAAGTAGTCATGTACGAAAATTTAAAATTCACTGTATTCTTAATTTTCTCACAAGATCACCTTAATCAATCCAAAGTACTAGGCGCGCAGTAACGTGAAGTAGTCATGTACGAAAATTTAAAATTCACTGTATTCTTAATTTTCTCACAAGATCACCTTAATCAATCCAAAGTACTAGGCGCGCAGTAACGTGAAGTAGTCAAGTACAAAAATTTAAAATTCACTGTATTCTTAATTTTCTCACAAGATCACCTTAATCAATCCAAAGTACTAGGCGCGCAGTAACGTGAAGTAGTCATGTACGAAAATTTAAAATTCACTGTATTCTTAATTTTCTCACAAGTTCACCTTAATCAATCCAAAGTACTAGGCGCGCAGTAACGTGAAGTGGTAAATAGAAAACGATCGATCGACGAATCGATTAATTATTTTGAAGACTGACTTAATGCCTAGAGCCTAGAGGCATTTTATTAAACTTAATCTTATTTGAAACTAGCACAAATCCAACGAACCAAAAACCATGAAAATTGGTCTAGCCGATCTCGAGTTATAAGTGTTGTAACAAACCCGACTTTGTTTTAGTAGGTAGGCAGTAGGTAGGCAGTAGGTAGGCAGTAGGTAGGCAGTAGGTAGGCAGTAGGTAGGCAGTAGGTAGGCAGTAGGTAGGCAGTAGGTAGGCAGTAGGTAGGCAGTAGGTAGGCAGTAGGTAGGCAGTAGGTAGGCAGTAGGTAGGCAGTAGGTAGGCAGTAGGTAGGCAGTAGGTAGGCAGTAGGTAGGCAGTAGGTAGGCAGTAGGTAGGCAGTAGGTAGGCAGTAGGTAGGCAGTAGGTAGGCAGTAGGTAGGCAGTAGGTAGGCAGTAGGTAGGCAGTAGGTAGGCAGTAGGTAGGCAGTAGGTAGGCAGTAGGTAGGCAGTAGGTAGGCAGTAGGTAGGCAGTAGGTAGGCAGTAGGTAGGCAGTAGGTAGGCAGTAGGTAGGCAGTAGGTAGGCAGTAGGTAGGCAGTAGGTAGGCAGTAGGTAGGCAGTAGGTAGGCAGTAGGTAGGCAGTAGGTAGGCAGTAGGTAGGCAGTAGGTAGGCAGTAGATAGGCAGTAGGTAGGTAGTATGTCAATTCGAATTCAATATTCATAGTTGACAGGACAACGTCTGTCGGGTCAGCTAGTATTATAGATAAATTACACCCAGACACAGAACAAACAATTATGCTCATCGCACAAAGTTTGTCCTGGGTGGGAATCGAACCCACGACCTCCGGCTTAGCAGTCAGGGTCACTAACCACTAAACCAAATGGTCCGTCATGGCCTATGTATTTCGTATAAATTTTTCTTTGCTGTCACACTAAAAATATCTTTTGAGAAGACTATATTCTAACGCTATGACAATGCGCAACGTCCTATGTATTCCGATCAAAGTAGATTTAAATCCTTTTTTGTTAATTTTGAGGAGACTTACATGTGAGTAAAATGCATAATTGACAAGTCTCTATCAAGTTTAAAAGAAGTTAGATAATAAAAATAAATAAATATTAAATGACGGGGTTCGTAATATTTTTATAACTTAGTTGTGATAGATATCATACAATACAATCAATTTTGTATTGAATTGATTGAAAATGTAAAACAACTACAAAGAACAACACACCACACAACGTAACAACACAACAACAACACACAAATTCACAATTTAAAATTTTCACAGCTCAAAGCCCGCAGTGTCAACTAACAATATTATAAAAATGTACCGAAGTACGGGTCAAATAATCCGATTTGGTTACAACTTTTTATATAGGTATTCGATTCAATATACGCCAATATTGACTCTGGTGTATCCCAAGGGATATCCATATAGTTGGGTATTGGTAAAAATCCACTGATTCTACCAATCAGGGAGACTTTTGCTAACATAGAATTTTTGCTATTTCTCTCCATGTTCGACAAATATACCGTATTGTTGGATTTCAGTGAAAAATATTTCATTTCTTTTTCCGTTGGGACGTTTTTGATTGTACTGTGTTATGTCGAAGGTGTTTGGGGATATCTCTTTCACAAGAAAACCATAGGTGGTTTGTACTTATTTATTAGCAACTTTATGCAATTATAAAAATGCTATTTGCCCTCTGTGTCACCTGCGTCTTTGGTGGGTAAAATTCGTTTTATAAAAGCCTTCTTTACAATATTAAAAAAAAATTATGTATTTTGATTTTTAGTTGTATGGGTGACAATGAAATTACACATGAGACAATGGTGCCGATTCTCTTGTGCACAAACTATCGTAAATTTAAGTTAAATGCATCTTTCTCTTTCCGTTTAATTAAGAAAAGGACAGAAGATAAAATATTAGTTAAGTCCTGTCAAATTTAGACACTCCATAGATAATTTAGACGCAATTTAAAAACATGGCGTCTAAATATACGTCAATTGTCATCAGGCGCTGTCTAATTTGACAGGATTAAACTAAAATGTATCTTCTGTCCTTTTCTTTAAGAAATGGAAAGAGAAAGATGCACCTAACTTAAATTTACGTTAAGTTGTGCACAAGAGAATCGGCACCAATATCATCTTAAATTGACTTTGGCTAATTTCTAATATCTGTTTCGAAGTCACGGCCAGCAGAAAGTATATAATAGAAAGTAACCATTTCTAAAGAATAATAATACTATAATTAGTAATAAAAGAGAGATCGGTAAAACAGGCTAATAAATTTTCTCACCACAGAAAATTAATAGGCGTGAACTTACCTAACAAAGTGTAATTAGTAATAATGTGTATAAACCTCGTTAATTTCTTAAGATATTGCCATATACTTATGATTTTCATCATCATCTCCCTAACTTTTCCCCAACTATGTAGGGGTCGGCTTTCAGCCTAACCGGATTCAACTGGATATCAGTGTTTCACGTGACTGCCAATCAGACCTCCACAATCCAGAAACTGGGCAACACAATACCTCTTAGTAGTAATACGGGTCAGTCTTTCTGGTATCTGAGTACCCGTAATGATTGTCAAAGTTCTAGGAATGACAACCGGTACCAACTGCCGTACGTGGTTTCCCGAGGCACGGGATGTCAGTGATGTCCAATTAAATTCTTTGGGACTCTTTGGGTCACATGTAAGACTAATGGGCGCCGGGGTTGCGGAATAGTCCGGGGTTGCGGAATAGTTCTAATATATACCGCGGCCCCGAACCATAAAGGGCAACAGAAGGAACAAGAGTGGGTTTTAGTCAGTAAAATTCTAATAAGGCCGGAAGCCATTTGTTGATTTCCTATCCTTAAATAAAATAATTTCTGGCTTCATCATCGTAAGCTACCACTTCTGAACAGGCCTCACCTAACCATTTCCACAGTATGCGGTTATGTGTCACCGGTAAGCAACGGCTCCCCGCGACCTTCACAAGGTCATCCGTTCATCTGACGGGAGGTCGTCCTGCTGTGCTTGATACGGGGCCGCCATTCGAGAACCTTTTTTGCCAATCTTTCATCGGTTCTTCGAGCTATGTGCCCAGCCCATTGACAATTCGGCTTTGCGACGGTAAGCTATGTCAGTGACTACCAGTAATTACTTACTTACGTATTAATTTACCTCATTACACACAAGATAAAGTTCATGAAACACATTTATACCCAACCTTTAAACAACCAAGGCCAGCTCAGTCATAGAGGTTGTTGACCAACCTCTATGACGTCACTAATTAAAACTTCACACATGAACACAAAGAAAGTACCTTCGTAAGGCACGCGGACAAATTGAGACTAGTCGTAACGGGGTCGAGTAAAGACACGTTACACAATGTTACTCATGCGGGCGAATGAAATTTCTTTCGCTCACTCATTCATTCAATTCGTTCATTTGGTTGTAGGGTTGGCGCGTTCTGATTTATCTTAAAGATTTTTTAATGTCGTTCATTTTGAAATGTCATGTTATTATTGCAGATGAAAATATATGATAACGGTATTAGATCGCATGGGTTTTTCTTACAGCATAATAATTCTTGAAAAATGTATGTTTTAGGCCTGCATTGCATCATTATTAGAGAAAACTGTAAATGACATTTGATGATGCAGTTAGAAGAATTGAGAGTTCGATTTTCTCTGAAAGGAACAATTATTTGTATGGCCTAAATTATAAATATGTTCTGCGTCCTGATGCTTGTGTATATAAATTTATATGTTTGTAAACGCACCTATGCTACAGGCGCGTAGTGTGATAGAAAAATATTTTTTATTTCCCTTAACCTTTGACAAATCATTGACAGCCCTAGGGCAATGTCATTCGCTCAGCAAAAGCGAAAGTAGTTACTTGAGGGACGTTACTTGAAATTCGAATGTGGTTTCGTGTATCACTTACTAACTTGGATAAACGGTGGGACATTTCTATTTTTAAAATAACCGGTTTTATCTGGATCGAACTTGTAATGTAAGTGAAATGTTAGTAATGTTTTTGACTAACTGCTGTTCGTGGTTTCGATTGTGTTTTCTTCTCCCGCCCTGGGCACGGAGGGAGTGTCAGACTTTTACTGACAAAAACCCACCCTTGTTCCTTCTGTTGCCTATTATGTTCCGGAACCGCGGTAACTATTAGAACTATTTTGCAGCGTCTCGACTGTGTTAAAGTTGAGCAATTCAAAACTGAAGACTTTTTTTCACTTACTACTGACTACGCACATTTATTTAACTTTATTCAGCGTATGTCCATAGAAACCTACGTGCGTGGTTTTTAAGGGACTTAAAACGTTGTTTTATTGACGACTTTTCTCATTCTTACGACGCTGAACGTTGTTCGAAGGCTGAAATAGAGAAGTTGGCTTAAATAGAGTATTGAATCTACCAATTTCGTTTACTTTATTTGGACCCCTACCTACCTACCTGCCGGCCAGCCTGACTACCAGGTAACCAAGTGCCGCAGTGGCACTTGGTTACCTGAAATTGAAAATTAATAGAAAAAAAAGGAGTAATAAAAAAATATAATTAAATAATTAAAAACCCAACTACGATTTTTGGAAATTGGTGGCAATTACATGAAACAAAAATAAAGCGACTTCCGATATTGCAGTTGGGTTTTTAATGACCTAATCATAGGATAATGTTTCCATATCAACTCTCTTAACACAAAGGAATAGAAAATAATCATCAATAATCCATACTAATATTATAAATAGGAAAGTGTGTCTGTCTGTCTGTCTGTCTGTCTGTCTGTATGTTTGTTTGTTTTTCTTTCACGGCAAAACGGAGCGACGAATAGGGTATTACACTCTTTTTTTTTAAGTATTTCAAATAACTCCTACAGTAACAAGAAACCACAAAAAAAAAACCTAAATTTTTTTTTAAGCGCTAAGTACCCTAAAAACGCTTTTAAAAATTGTATTTTCAAATTTCGCGCGGAAATTTCCAAAAACGGAAAACGCCGTGGGCGTGGTTTTGCTTTGGCGATATGACGTCCTTACGTCATGTAAATAAACAAACGCGCTGTGACACTTTACATCTTTTTTATTGTTTTTATGTCAAAAATTAGTTACTGTTCGACTTACCGTTGGTGTGCGTTTCGGAATGCAAGAACACAAGTGTGAAAACATCGGAATAATTGTGAATTCTAGTGTTAACTGATTCAAATTTAAGAAAAACTTAGTTAAAAGTTGTGGGAAGAGTATTCCAACTATTACACCATAAAAACCCGTTTGTACCGTTTGTACTGTTGTTGTAAATATCACTTTGATGTAAGTACCTACGTGCATTAGCCATCTAAAATATCTTTCACAATAACTTCCATAAAAAAAGTATATTTTTATAATAAAGATCGTATTAGGAGGCTATAAATAAAACAAATAGTGACGTCTAGTTGACACTGTTGACAGTCGACACCTGTCACTGTCTGTGGTCTGTATTTCGGTGTGTTTTAGAACAGGTAAAAAAAACTGATAACTTTAAATTGAATTTAAAAAAATATTTTCTAGTTTTATGAACTAAAACTAACACTGTTCGGCTGCTTTTTGCTTAAGCTACCTCAATAATATATTTTTATATTTTTTCTCTAATACAGTGTAATACCCTATTGACGTGATTTTTTTAAGTGGAGATAGTTGAAGGGATGGAGAGTAAGGCTACTTTTTGTCTCTTTCTAACGCGAGCGAAGCCGCGGGCAAAAGCTAGTCAGTGATGTTTCTTACTTGTTTTTCACCTACGTTTTTGTACAAGCGACTAGCGTCACGCACTACGAGTACTTTTGGAAATTCAACAAGGGATGACAATTTTCTACGAAAATAGGCGAGCAAAGCCGCTTGAAACAACTAGTTGTGTACAACAGTAATAGGCAACACTTTTCCTTTGTTCTTTCGTCAATATAAAAGAGAAAATCAGTTATATTTTTCACATCAGATATAATTTCGTTACATCACATCAAAGACATGGAGGACTGAAGCGTAGTACTGAAATAGACTAAATTGATTGATTGATCAAAAGGCTTATATTTGCTATATTTTGACGAGGCGTGGGAAGTGGGAACTTCCTTTGTGTTATCCGTACTAACATTATAAATTTTATGCAAAAGTAACTCTGTCTGTTTGTCTCTTCTTCACACCTAAACTACTGAACCGATTTGAACGAAATTTGGTACAAATATAGTTTGGAACCCAATATTATATATAGTAGTAGTTAGTAATAGTTTTCATCCCGGAAGTCCACCGGGAACGGGAACTATTAATCCACGCGGATGAAGTCGCGGGCAAAAGCTACTTAAAAATATGTTGCTTTTTACTACAGCTGTCGTTTTCCTTTGTCTGTCCCTAGGCATGCTTTTTTTATGAATGGGAAATACTCAAATTATTTCTCAAGCCCTGGGCGGGGCGGGAGAGAGTGTCAGACTATTACTGACTAAAACCCACCCTTGTTCCTTCGGTTGCCCTTTATGTTCCGGGGCCGCGGTAACTATTAGAAATATTCCGCAACATATCATGGCTTATTTTATTCCTTCACAGAAAACCTTATCCGATTCTTAGTACCTATGATTTAAGTACCAATTCTTAGTATTACCACCTTCATGAGAACTCAGTAATTATATTGGCTAATTAGTAAGACAATAGAATAAAATATATATTGTTTGCCTAAGACAAGGTATTAATTTTTATGTAAAGGCTTAAGTGTAAATAGTGTGGTGATAATCGTGGTACATAATTGCTTAGTGCTATGTAAAGAAGGTTAGTTTTATACATTATTTTTATTGTTTGAGGAATGTTGTTTATTTGTTAACTTGTGAACACTGTGCTCGCTGACATTATGTAGCTTCCATTTCCTAATTTATATAAATTAGTAGTTGCTTTTTTATTATATACATGTAATTTTTGACGAAAATGGTTTTTGGATTATATTCATTCTTATTATTCACAGTTAACCATGTAAAAAAAAACTTTGAAACACGATTATTTTAAAAGAGTAAGTATGGAGTTTCTTGCCTATTCTTCTCCATACGAAACTACATTTTGGAATGGGCAACTAGAATCACTTTTGTAAATGACGTTTCAAAGTGCCTTTTTTGGTCTAATGAAAATAAACGATTTGACTATACATTCGAACACACGTAATTCGAGACACAATAGAAAGACAGTAGCAGCGCGACAGCCGGCTGTCGGTTGGTCGTCGAAATGTTAAACATTTGTATTTGTACGTTAGCAAGTTGAAGTAATAAAATAATGCAATATCTTAGTCAACTCACAGACTGCCTTTTAATTCCAAATTATACCCTAACGGTTTAATTAACGCCCACCCCAAATGGAGACAATGTTGGTATGCTTTTTTACGCATTTTTTATATAAAAAGTCAAGTAAATATTTATTATAATTTAATTAACTACCCATACTCATTGTTTGGAATCAGATGACGGTACCCAGACAATTAATGTTGTATACTACTTATAATTACACCCAGACACAGAACAAACAATCAATCTCACAATAATACACATTATACACATCATAACATAATTATGTGAATGAAAAGAGCCCTTTGCTTAGACAATAGGCTTATTATAAGAAAAAATCAAAACCCGGGGACATGCTTAACATTCTGTACATTACCTTTACATTAACTAACGTATTGACGTAATAGTGATGCGACATAACTTCGACGCAAGCAACACGTAACGATTCAGTATAATTGAGCTTCTTGATCTAATTATCAAGTAGGAAGTATCTGTGACTAGCGTGGACTGTGATGGCGTGTGATTTAGGTCTAAAGCTGAGCGAGTAGTGGGAAATCATCAAATGACTGCTCCCGTCCTTGGTGCAGCGGGAGGGCGTGTCAGACTTTTCCTGGCTAAAACCCACTCATGTTCCTTCGGTTGCCCTTTATGTTCCGGGGTCACGGTAACTATTATAAACATTCCGCAAACCGGGTGTTGTAAAGTATTCGCAGCGAACATGTAGATACCACACACCGTTTTAGGTAAAACGAGGGACATATATAAGGACGCGATAATATATGCTCACATAATTAAGACTGATAAAAATCTGAATAAAAATAAAACAATCTACCTATAATCGTAAAGAAAACTGTTGTTGAACTATCGCAATACGGCTCACAAAGCCCTAGCGTCCGCGATTGCATCGGGTCACTAACCTATGATAAGAGAGAGGTATGATCCGTTCTTCTTTCGATGGGTATCTAGCGCGCGTGTCAACAATTAATTAATATTATGAGGCAGTCGCTAAAAAAATAAGGTATTGTTTTGTTTACATATTTGGAATCAGAATCGAAAACTGAATAACCTCTTTCGATATGTCCCCTGTCTTACCTAACACGCTGTACACAACACTCCAATGTAACACGCCTTAACATCCAAAAATCGCCTCGTAAAGGGTCCCACTCACTATCCATATGCCTGCAGCTTACGGTCGGCCTGCCGTTTAAGGCCGGTAGCACCCACACACTAGAGACATTTTTGCTTGCCGGTAATGCCCTGCTACCACTTTAATGACTACACACTAGCAGTTTGGAGACGACAGTCTTTCATCATCCGTTTTGTCGAAAATTAAACAAGTCGAGAAACTTTAAACGGAAGCTCACGAACGACACCAGACGTCAGTCAGGTCAGGCTACATTTGTGTGTTCATTTGCCCTCAACTGCCCTCAAGACTACAGACTGTCCGTTCGATATCTATCGACGCTGACCAAAGACGTCAAACTGCCACTCACTCTCAGTTCGTATTAGTCGTCAGTTCAAAACTTTAATGAAAGTGTTAATGTGTGGCCTATTGAGATTTACTGACAGATTGAAATCGTCCGGTAAACAGATAAGTGTGTAACCCTTAACGACGGTCAGTTCCGTCAATCAATGACTGACAAATGATGGTTCGGAATGCGTGATTGTGATTTTTCAATCACTATACCAAATATTGCAAGAACAAGTAATATATTGGAAAAAGTAAAAAACTCACACCTAATAATTATGCCAGATTTAAGAGTCAGTCCGCTAGGTACTTTTGCTTCAGTGTAAATATACGAATCAAACTTGGGAAGGTGCATATTAAACACCATTCCGTCATTTTCAACTTTGACAAAATATAGAAGGCGTGTGTTCGTGAAAACATACGAAGGTAAGGCGGTCACGCGCTTGAGGTTATTTCAAAAAATTTGTGTAGAAATTCAGTTAAAGGATTTATGTTTTGTGAACTGAAGGGAAACGAAGTAATATTTTTACGAAATCAGTCTTTGTGGCTGTAATGCACCGTTTTCGTATCATCTATATATACGTTTAAAATGGTAAACTGTCAGACGGACTGTTTATAATTATGTCAACGCACATCCTAAACCGCTGGTCCTAGAGACATAAAAAGGAAATTCGAGATCAATGAGGACGAAGCCGATGGAAATAAAGAAATTCACGTGGGCGAAAGCTAGTTAGATAAAATTATTAGATTTTTTTTTGGGACAATCCCACTACACTATTCCCTACCACTGCAACTCCTGAAAGCCAGAATCAACAGCGGAGTCCGCCAGAAAAGCGATGAAGCAATGAAGCTCGACGAGTCCCGGAGAAACGATTCAACTGTCTTGGACCCCGCAACGAAAAAAAAAATGTTAGATACCTATCAAATGAGATTGGTTTTTGACTTTGCCTTGACAGCAAGATACCTTCGCCCTTCAACCTTTGCCCGTGGCACATGTCCACCCTAAGTTCGGCCCTGTTGCAAATACAAGTCAGCTTGATTACAGCTTCAGAAATCAAGTGGTTTTCCTGAAAAAACTCACTTTTTATATCCTTCAACCTTTTAACGGCTAAGCGATAGCCGGCTGTCGCTGTCTTTCTATTGTGTCTCGAATCACGTGTGTTCAAAGGTCGAATGTTTTTTGAATTTTCAAACCGTCATACTGCTGTGTGAAATAAATGTTTTTTTCTCTCTTTCTTTGTTTCGAATGAAAAATAGTCGATCTACGTCATCAGGCCAGCAACAATTTCATATCCGTATGTTTCCAAAAAAGCTTAAGGCAAAGTTAGAAATTTTCCAAACTCAAACTGAAAGTTAGGTTCACTTGAGTAAATAAAGAGAGGTATATGTTCTGCCTCACTTTTCACCGAGTTTGTAAGTTTATAAACATACTCTTATCGTCACGAGTGTGAGTAAACGTTGTTTCTTGAGCAACTTGTGAATTACTGGATTAGATAAGTATTGTGTTGGTTTAAAATAATTAAGATAATGTAGTGATGGTCTAATCATTATTAGTCTCTCTCTGTCAGTCCATTGCTGGATTTAGGCCCTTGTTAAAAAGCAGGTTTAGTTGATTGGTGAAGATGCCTTAGGCACTAAGTCGCCTTTGTGTCTTTATGCATATAATATTAAAAACAAAATAAGTCTGTCGATACTAGGATCTACAATACGTCGAGTAATGGCTCTAATATTAGGGCAACAAGTATGAAAAGTTTTCAGCTTGTCTCAAATAAGTTTGAGCGTTTTGTGTGTTTGTCTGCTTATAGCACAGTAGGGCTTTTTTTTTAATAGTAAGTTATCAAGCGATGGTTTTTAGACATGTTTCATCATTATCATTTAGACGTTTCGAAGTTATCAACATTTTTTTTTACTGAAGTAGCGTTTTCAATAAATCAGGGGGCAAGGGTGTTTTTAATTTTTAATTTACTCTTGTATAAAGGTGCTCCCTCACCGGGAGCATTCGCGTGTAATGTAACGTTAGTCGTTACAGATTTGAGCAGTACATCAGTGAAGGAGGAGAACCGAGTATTACAATACAATGCGCACCTTGTAATGATACAATGTGTAATATCTTGATACAACTTGTAACATCAATGCGCTCCGCTTAGGTAGGTATTATTGTAATGTAATGCTCAAAGTCGAATCTATAATGTTACATTACACGCAAATACTCGTTAGTCAGGGAGGTATTATTGTAATGTAATGCTCAAAGTCGAATCTATAATGTTACAGTACACGTGAATGCTCCCGGTGAAGAAGCACCTTAATAAAATTGTTAGACCCTCATGGGCCAAATGTTATCGAAATTATACCTGCAATCATTGTACCAGTTAAAAATGAACGTTAAGAACCAGAATGACTATTTATCTACATCCGATTCCCAGTACAACACTACAAACAAACAATTAATGTAATCTCTAAGTAAATGTTGGTTATATCAAAGGTACCGTTATCAGGCGGTTTGTTATAACCAAAGCGTTGGTCATAAAACACTTATGTTTATTTCCAAGTACGTCAAACAACTTAAAATAAGATCGGAAATTATCCTTGGCAATATTATAAAAAAAATAAAAAAAAACACTAAATAAGACGATGTCAATCCGTACAGATTTGTAGGTCATTTCTATTGATTCTCGATGAGGATTAATAGAAATGATTTCAAAAGATAGTTTAAAGAAAGTGAAATCTTCAAAAAAATTGTAAGTAGCTACGTTCAGCACTGATATTTTTTTAATGTTTTTATTTAATAAAAATATTCACCAGTAATGTCTCGATACGAGCCTAGCCAGATAGGGCAACCCTATTTATGATCCTTCACCACAAATAACCAGTTTTTTATTGTATTTTGATAGCCACTACACACATCCGCCAATAACAAATGACCAGCTTTAAACTAACACAATCTTAGCACACTTTGAAGGCACAGGAAGTTATAAACTCATAAACATTGGGTTAACATCTCCCAGTTATTGTAGTGAGCACTTAATGGTCAGTTAACTACAGTTTAATAAACCTATTAACTTTACTTTAACTGTTTACTATTCCCAACGATACTTGTAGGAACCATTCATATACAAGTAAATGGTTTACTAGTTAATGGTGCTGATACTAAACTTATATTAAGTTAGGTTTGAGAAAATGGTTCACGGAATAAACTAAATTTAAGTGCAGTGCATATTTTTCTTCCTATTTCGTTGACAAGGACAGAAGATAATTATTACTTTAGTCAGCACTTAGCACCTAGCGTAAATCGACGCAATTTTTCTGGACATGTTTTTAATCGCGTCTTAATTATCTATGTATTTTAATTTTACAGGACTAAACTAATATTAAGTTTAGTCCTGTAATATTAAAATACATAGCTAATTAGTTTAAGCTTATTATAATTAGTTTAGTTTGTGAATCGGCACCGATGATTTGTTAGAAAGAAACCGTCTAGTTTTGTGTCCGTTTATGTCTGGACGTGACAAGACGATGATATCTGAATTGTTTCAGCATTTCTTATCAGAGGTAGTTAGTTAGGAATAGCCGAACCTGGACTGCCAAAGAAATATTAATTTTAAACTTTACTACATAGTCAAACAAAGTCGCTTTTCGCTCTGTATCTATGTGCTTACTTCTTTAAAACTGCGCAAAATAGAGTGATTTAAAAGAAAGCTTTATATGTATACGTGATGTTAAATGTAAAAATAGTATCCATACTAATATTATAAATGGGAAAGTGTGTCTGTCTGTCTGTCTGTCTGTATGTTTGTCTTTCTTTCACGGCAAAACGGAGCGACGGAATGACGTGATTTTTGAAGTGGAGATAGTTGAAGGGATGGAGAGTAACATAGGCTACTTTTTGTCTCTTTAAGCCGCGGGCAGAAGCTAGTATATAATATATAGAATAGTAGGGTTTGCAAAGATTTGTAACAATCGTGCAAAGCTGGAACAGGTCGTTCTAGTGCTTTATATATATGCTATATATGCTATAATTTCAAGAGTCCTAGATAAAATTTATTAGTAGTGATGGTGATATTTTAATCCCACTGTAAATATTGCTTATTATTATATTTGATTAGTAAAGGTCTTAGAATATAAGGCCGTATAAATAAATTAGCCCTCTCATATCTTAAAATTTAAGGTCTCGCTTTTCATATTATGTTTGACAACCATAATTCAAAGTACCTCGAATTCACGGAACCCATTTACATACATTACAAATTCGCAAACTATGACGTCACCATACCATACAAAATGCATACAAACAGGACCGCACAATGTACACGCGTTAACAAAATACAATCAGATAACAGAATTAGTCCAACAACGTGTCATATCAGTTGGAATACAATGCGAGCACATAAATTATTCAAGCCAGTTCCTTCAAATGCGCGACAAAGTTCATGCAACCTGTTTTGATTGTGCACACTCGGTGCTGTGCCTCGACACTGTGTTTGTTGCGTAATGGGGTGGTTTAGAGTGAAAGAGATTTATGTTGAATTTGATACCTCGGCTAGTTTATTAACCTTTCAACGACCAAGCGACAGCCGGCTGTCGGGCTGCTATTGTCTTTCTATTGTGTCTCGAATCACGTGTGTTCAATGGTTTTTTTAATGAGCTTATTGGTTTTAATAAGTATTTTAGTAGCTGATGATAAAAATCGAGTTGGTTAAAATAATAATCATTTTGTTATCTTTTTTATTTCCATTACACCCATGAAAAGGCACTTTGACACATTATTTAGTATTATAAAGGAACGAATTTTAGAATACCTATGTAAATATTTAGAGCATCCATTATTTATGATTAAACAGTATAAGTTCTTTTCGTTAACATAACGAAAACTCATGTAAATATCTTGTTTTTGAGCTGACAACTATTTTTGCCATACTTAACTTTTCAACGACCAAGCGACAGCCGGCTGTCGCACTTCTATTGTCTTTTGAATCACGTATATGTTCGAAGGTTTAACAATCATTTCTAGATTCTCAGCCAATATAATGGCACTGATTTGGCAAATGGCAACCTGGCAATCTGTCTCATCATCTGTCTTGATACATTTCCGCCATATTTAATTAATGTCATGTGTTATCAGCACTAATTGGGTCATGACAGGAGGAAACGGGTGCATCCGTTTCTAAGAATTTCTCGGTAAACGATATAATTATTATATGTTACAGTCCTTTTATTATATCAAAGATTCGTATAATTGGAAGAGAAACGATTTTTTAACTATACTCTGTTTTTTAACAAGCGAGTATCCAAAGTTTTGTTTGCATTTCTATTGGTCCACATAATCAGCATAAGTGCTATTATTGGTGTTAAAAGCGTTGGCTCTGCCTCGACTAATTTCCTCTCTTTCTGTCAATACCGGAAATGTGAAAGAGATATACTCAGTACTCGTTTGTTAAAAATATAGAGTAAAGCACTCTGTTAGGGCCGGACTCCACCAAAGCGGAGAGGAAAGGCGTCCAACAACCAATCAGCTTACGACATTTTGACAGCACAGCGCTTAGCTAGAGCACAATACAATATTCTATTGGTTAATTACGATACGACACATCTCCTCTCCTCTCCGCTTTGGTGGATACCGGGCCTTAGGCTTTTTGTTATGTTTTCTTTGATGTCGTAATGACCTAGTGGTTAAGGCAGCCGGATCGCATGTTATGGTTCTGTTCTGTCCAGAAAAATCGAAGAATCCTTTTTGAGCACACTAAACACGTAGTTTTAAACTTTTTTTTTGAGAATGAATAATCATCAATTGTCTTTTCACGCCCTTACTGTCAGACTTTTACTGACTTAAACCCATCCTTGTTACTTCGGTTGCCCTTTATTTTCAGGGGTCGCGGTAACTATTGGAACTATTCCGCAACCCCAGGCATTGAAGGCTTAAGAAATGCATACGTAATCTCAAAATTATGCGAAATGATGACACGACGCGTAAATGTCAAAACTAGTAGGGTTACCTATTTTACCCTATTATTGGAATATCTTAGTGGATACCTACTCTTTGCAAAGAACACACCCTGAAAGTCTCTAGGATCAGTAGTCAGTCAATTTAACATTTTAGACATATAAAGATTACTCTGAAGGATAGTGTTCCTAAATGACCCTAAGTGTAACTTTCATTCACGTTATTATTACAAAATTAAACAAAAAAACTTGTTATTCTTTTTTTTTTTTTTTTTGGTGAGTGGGAAATCATCCAATGACTGCTCCCGTCCTGGGTGCGGCGGGAGGGTGTGTCAGACTCTTACTGACTAAAACCCACTCATGTTCCTTCGATTGCCTTTTATGTTCCAGGGTCACGGTAACTGTTATAAACATAACATTCCGCAACCCCGGCAGGCGTTGGCCCTGTTGGGCCCCTTCCTGTGCTGACTCCTTCTCTTTGAGGCGCGCGTGGAACAAAACGCGCCGTCTACGCGGTCCTGGTCCTAGCCGGGCGGCGAGCTACCCATCGCTCGCCATCCGCAGAACCGCGCCTACGGTGGCCGGTAGTCGTCTTGCGACTCTCGACGTCTTCGCCTGGGTCTTTGTCCGGGGCGAGAGGCTCGTCGTTGCCTCTCGCGCTCCGCCGCTTCCTTCACTAGCATAACTGCTTCGCAGAAGGAGGCGACGGCATCCCATTCCGTCTCGCCCCGCAGCATGGCCTGAACCAGCGCTGGGCGCGAGAGGTCACCGCCGCCGATCGCCTCTACGAGGACACGTCTATGGTCCGCCCATGCGCGGCACACCTCCACCGTGTGCTCGACCGTGTCCTCCAGGCGACCGTTGCTGCAGTGGTGACACCCAGGCGTCGCTTCCGCCTGAATCCGACACAGGAACCTCCCGAACTGACCATGTCCGGTGAGGACCTGTGTCAGGCGAAACGTTAGAGCGCCGTGGCGCCTCTCCAGCCACTCCTCAAAGAGGGGTCTTACCGCCGCTATCACGGCGTGCCCAGCACTAGGTTGCGACAGTCGCTGTCTCCACTCCGCCCTGAGATCTCGCCGGAGCTCCGTGAGCCGTGCCGCGATAACCCGCGGCAGCAGGACTTCGCCCCGGCGTTGCGCTTCGCCCCGGCGTTGCAAAACTTGTTATTCTCAAAATTGCTTATCGTTTCTTTACACACATAGACTACACAACACACCATAGATGGTCATTCATCTAAAATACACCATATCGTGAAATATGAAAGTGGACTAATCAGAGCGACACAGTGTTTCAGCTGGAATACGCAGGATGCACAGTATTGCAGGTCGTTAACCCCGGTTCACGGCAGTTTGAGCCGGTTCAAAGCGGTTCATGCGGTCAGGGTTGAAATTTTTGATGGTCGTGCGTTATGTTTTTTGCATTTCCGTATAGGTTATCAGGGGTTTTTCATGAACAAGGGTTATATATAACTTCAAATTCTTACTTATTGTAATAAAAAGTTTCAGTCAGGTCTTGTCTTTTGTTTTGACGAATAGACATAAGGATGATGATAATTACAAATGATGAAACATAAATATTATAATAGAAAAAAGACGAACAAAGAATTGAAAGGTAGTGGAATAATAGATTTGAGTTTAATAAAATACATTTAAAATTTAGCCAAATACGGTCAAGAATTTTTAACAATAAACTTTATAACTAACGATGGTTTAAATTAATAATTCAATGTTAGTAGTAGACCCATTTTAAATAAAACTACTAGTATTCAATTTTGAAATACTGGTATTTAATTTTTTTAACAGAACTTCTATCCACTATTTCACCCCTTTAAGTCGAATTTAGCAAGAAAAGAAAAGAAGCAATAAATAAATAATAAATAAATAAAATAAATAAATTTCCAAAAAATACTTTCTTAGTGGCTCCCTACTCTTTAAAAAAGAAGACACCTCCCAATTTTACTCTGTGCATTGATATATCAACAATCAGTCAGTTTAAGATTTTAATTAAATATAATAAAAAAAAAACAAGTTATAGTTGTACAATGTTCACTATTTAGAAATATATTTAACAAAACTAGGAACTTAACATGAATTCAAGAACTAGTTTAGAGTCTAAATTACCTTATCTACTGTGTAATAAACAAAGTTTAAATTATTCCATTTCACAATAAACTAAATCCACTAAGCGACCAATTAACAAACATTTTACGCAACCTCTCCAATTAGAACTACAATAATGGTGCCGATTCTCTTGTGCACAAACTATCGTAAATTTAAGTTAAGTGCATCTTTCTCTTTCCATTTCTTAAAGAAAAGGACAGAAGATACATTTTAGGTTAATCCTGTCAAATTAGACAGCGCCTGATGAAAATTGACGTATATTTAGACCCCATGTTTTTAAATTGCGTCTAAATTATCTATGGAGTGTCTAAATTTGACAGGATTTAACTAATATTTGATCTTCTGTCCTTTTCTTAATTAAAAGGAAAGAGAAAGATGCACTTAACTTAAATTTACGATAGTTGGTGCACAAGAGAATCGGCACCAATATCAAAGTAAGTTAAACCCTTTACTGTGAAATAATACTATTATTAAAAATGCAAAAGTAACACTTATTTTGTATATCAATTTTCATCACGATATGGTAAAAATCAATGTTGCTTTTCTAAATACAAAACTAATATTATAAAGAGGTAAAATTTGTAAGTTTGTAGGTTTGTAAGTTTGTATGTAGGGGGTAATCTCTGGAACTACTGGTCCGATTTGAAAAATTCTTTCAGTGTTAGATAGCCCATTTATCGAGGAATGCTATAGGCTATTTACCATCACGCTACGACCTACGGGAGCGGAGCAGTAACGAAAAATGCGGGTGAAACCGCAGGGGACAGCTATTACCTATAAAAGTACGCAACAAATTTTGATGCGGTTTTAAAAAGATAGAGTGATTCAAGAAGAAAATGTATGCAAGGTCAGACAGTCTGGGTGCAGTCAGTCAGTTTACCATTTTATACATAATATATACAAAGAAAATAGATACCTAATGGTTTCCTGTAAGAGTTTCTTAACAAAAAGCTCATATTAAACTTATCTAATTGAACGTGTATTGAACTGTATAAACAACTGAACCGATTTTGATGAAGTAAAAATCTGTTTACACTACCCAAGGTACTTAACCAATTTTAATTAATTTTAGAGGTAATCCTGAACTCCCAAAAAACATAAGAACATGCCTTAATAAACAAAACCACAGAAAAATTACTTAAATTTCAGAAGTCGCCCCAACTGTTCTCTTTATTTCTCCTTTTCTTGACATCTCAAAAAGGCGCTCATAAGCCACTTTTTAACTTCCAATTTCGTCTGTCATTCATAGACGTAGTTGTAAGCAAAATCTAGTAAACGTAGGTACGATATTTGGGTCAAATCGAGCGATTCTGCGTCGCCCAGGTGGGTGAGACAATCGCCTTGCGAAATGTATGGCGGTGAGAGGTTCCGCCAACGGATGGCGGCAAGGACTGCTCGCGGGAAATCTGACTACAAGATTGACACTAGAATGTCGTTATTTGTGTACCTACTACTACCATTTATTTTACACATTAAATCCATGTATAAAATACACACATCAAAAGTGTCTAGGGATATTTCAATTAAACCTAAATTACTAAAATTCTATGAACTTTTTGCTAAAACATGTACACATTAAAATAAACCTTTTTTAATAGACTATTTAATCTGATAATAAACTTTTAGATAAAGTTAAATTTAAAAAAAACTTAGAAGTAGAGGAAAAACTCAAACAAAATTTCAATCTTAACTTTATTTTTGAAACATCAAAACTTAAACAAAACAACATTTTTTTTATAAAAATTCTTGAAAACTTAAAATTAATATTACGTGGATCCACCTAAGACTCTCCTGACACATCTGCAGCGGTTCTGCATACTCAAAACAAGGGTGTCAATATCCTGTTGTGGAATACTGTCCCATAATTGCCGTTTCTGAAGCCATGAAGACCAGTCAGAGCGTTATATCCAGGCTTTGGTCATGTTATCGTGTCACGGAGGAAGTGGTGGAACGGCACCGAGGACCTCAACGCATTACAACACATGTACAGGACCGATTCATAGTAAATGCTGCACGAAGTCAACTAAATGCAGCGGCGATGCAATTGGTTCAAAGGCTACAGAGAGAGTATGGTTTGCTGGTAAGCGGTCAAACTTTGAGAAGGCGACTGCATAAAGTCAATCTACGTGCTCGTAGGCCATTTTGGGTATCAGCACTAAGGAGAGGTAATCGAGGAAGAAGATTACAATGGGCTATTGCACACGAAAACTGGAACCATTCTCAATGGTCACTTGTACTTTTCACTGATGAATCTAGGTTTGGATTTCATCCTGATTCGCGAAGAGTACGCGTTTGGAGAAAACCTGGACGTTGGAATCGACTGCAGCACCCACAACAAGTTCATGCATATTAAGGTGGCACGATTATGGTTTGGGCAGGAATTCGTCTCGGCGGTAGAACGGACCTCGTTTGGATACAAGGCAATATGACTGCTCGAAAATACCGAGATGAGGTGCTAGAGCCTGTAATCTTGCCCCACAAACAGCAAATGGGACAAAATTTCCAGCTAATGCACGACAATGCCCGTCCACATACGGCGCGTATCGTTACAAGTTGGTTACAACAGCATGTTATCCAAGCTTTAGACCGGCCTGCACAATCCCCTGACTTAAATCCTATTGAGCATGCCTGGAATATGCTTCAGAGAAGAGCTCGTAGGAATTTCCCTGTTGATATTGTGCATCAAAACCAGCTTTTCTTGCATCTTAGCAGGATTTGGGACAGTACTCCACAACAGGATATTGACACCCTTGTTTTGAGTATGCAGAACCGCTCCAGATGTGTCAGGAGAGTCTTAGGTGGATCCACGAATTATTAATTTTAAGTTTTCAACAATTTTTATAAAAAAAAGTTGTTTTGTTGTTTAGGTTTTGAAATTTCAAAAATAAAGTTATTTTGAAATTTTGTTGAGTTTTTCCTCTTCTTCTAAGTTTTTTTTTAATTTAACTTTATCTAAAAGTTTATTATCAGATTAGCTAGGCAATTAAACAAGGTTTATTTTAAAGTGTAGGTGTCTTAACAAAAAGTTAATAGAATTTTAGTTATTTAGGTTTAATTAAAATATCCCTAGACACTTTTGATGTGTGTAGTAAACCGAATGAGTGTGTGATTGAGATATAGATATCAACGCACATTCCCAACCACTGGTCCTAGAGAGATGAAAATTGGAGAGTGTGTTATTTGAAAACATTTTGTGCATGTTTCCCGTTTTTTTTTAATTTGACGACTTAAGGGATAAAGTTATGAAGGGAAATTCGTCATCGACACGGGCAAAGCCGCGGGCAAAAGCTAGTATATAATATACCTAAAGAGTTTTCTGTCAGAAGGCTCTAGTCTAATTCCCAATTCTATTTGAAATAATATTTCTGTATAGAACGAGAAACTCAACTGAGACCAACAGTATTAATTGCTTTCCAAGGCACGAGGAGGCGATGGCCTAGATAAACTTAGAAAAGACAATGAATTGAAAAAATTACATTAGGTATAGAATATATATACATTTACTATATAATAAAACCAATTAACTTAAAAGTGTTATAACCTATTAAAATATTATATTGTTACATTATTAAAAAATGCACCCTGAGGATCATAAAAATCGTCTCCTGCTGATGTCTGTGCGCCTAGTACACGCTAGCAGCAGATCTTACCAAAACTGTTAATTTCCAAGCCCTAAACCTTTTTACAATAAAAAAATTAAATCGACTATCTAAGAAAACATTTAGAAAATACATAAAACCGCAGACAACAAAATATTTAAGTTCACAGTACATAGGTATTGTTGATAACAATAGACAAACTAAACTAGCGAAGTTTCAACAAGTTTTCCTAATCACTGCGATGGAGTGGGTTGTAAAACAAAGGGGTCTCATTCATCTTTTATGTTAGTTTGGGAATATTCATAAAGACAAACTGAGATAAGAGAAAATGCTGTGTAAGCAGAATCTGCTTACACAGCATTTGATCAGTACTTAAGTTACTGATAATATTGACTGGCTAACTATGTGAAATCTTTTCTCAAATTTAGAATTCGTTATTTTTATAGTCTTTTTATTGCAGTCTTTGACCAAAATATACCGCACATGATGCAGTCGGCACGTGACCGCGGCCCTGGAACATAAAGGGCAACCGAAGGAACTAGGGTGGGTTTTAGTCAGTAAAAGTCTGACACTCCCTCCCGCCCCGCCGGGCGGGAGAAGTAATTTGATGATTTCCCATCCATAAAAAAGAAAGGTATTCTAAAAAAGCTCCAAAGGCTAAGAGGGTTGTGCTTGGAATTCTATAGCGAGATCGAACCAGGAATGAGGAGTCCAGCAGAAAGAATAAGGTCATTAATATACCTAGAACATAAGCCAGATTTAAGTCGCAGTGGGGAGACATAATGCTCGTGATGCCGATAGCCGATGACGCCGAAGATTTTGAGTTGAGAGACGAAGGAATACAGCCAGCGCCGGCTACCGCCTGCAAGGTTGACCAAACATGAAATGAACCGAATAACTGTCGAAGTCGTGGAAAAACGCTCAATGTGTAGATTTGGTCATTGTGGCAAACGTTGGGCAAGGTCAGTATTTTAGCAGTTGTCATCTCATGGTTGCTGTCGACTTTTGTTTTCATCTAATCATAAACTAAGATATACAGGGTGTCCCACGGCTATGCCACATGGAGGGAAAGTACCTTAAATATTGTAGATAGAACATTTTACAGAAAGAAGACATTATTTGAATTTTGAAAACATTTTAAACTGCATTCATAGATATTTAAATAATTACATAGTTGAACCGGGAATCGAACCTGTTACTCGAGAAAATTAATCAGCCTGTAGTTTTATCCTACAGATCGAAAGGCTTCATCACGAGGATTATTTTTTACTAAATAACATAGTGTCAAAAATAAAAGAAAGACCATGAATTTTAACATTTTTAATACAAAGTTAGTCAATTTTTCAAATGCTCAAAACTAGTCCTTTCTTCTTGAATACAAAGTGATAACTTTTGATTATTTCGTTTCCTGATGATTTTTTGGTCTTGTTGCGGTGGATATTTATTTATTTAAATGATGCGTACTACTCAAGTGGGTAGATTAATTAGTAATAAGTAGCTATGATTGTCAATTGTATGTCCTTAGGGCTATGTAAGCTTTTAACTTTACAGAACAAAATTTTACATCAAATGTAAAAATTCACTGTCTTCCTTTTATTTGTGACACTATGTTATTTAGCAAAAAATAATCCTTATGATGAAACCTTTCAATCGGTATGATAAAACTACAGGTTGATTATTTTTTCTCGAGGAACAAGTTCGATTCCCGGCCCAACCATTTAATTATTTCAAAATCTATGAATACAATTAAAATTGTTTTTAAAATTAAAATAATGTCTTCTTTAAGTAAAATGTTCTATCTACAAGTTTTAAGGTACTTTCCCTCCATGTGGCATAGCCGTGGGACACCCTGTATAACTTTTGTAACCTCCAGAAAACAAATAAAATTTACCACATTTTAATATTAGTTTAGTTCGTCAAACAACATTCCGTTTTGAATGTAGAAACTTTGATTTTGGGAATAAAAACTAAAACTGTTTTTTCCTATGCTATCGGCTATCTCTCTACAAAATTTTATTTAAATCAGATTAGTAGTTTTGCATGATAGCGAGACAGACTTACTTTCGCATTTGTAATTTAGTAGATAACAGATAGAATAAAATTTTCAACATGTCACAACTCTTATAGAATTTGCTTACTCGCTGTTTAATTCTAACTAAATTAAACGTATGTCTAGTTAAAACTGTTTCAATAACTTTATCCTACGAATGAAATGTAGAATCAAAACTTCTATTATTAATTCTAGTTTTAATTCCATACAGAAACCGCCAAGGCTGCGTCAACCGCAAACTAAGCCTTGTGCACATTCTACAGGCGACTAAAACTCTAAAAGTTTTTTAGTAGAAGTAAATGAAATAGATGATAAAAGAAACACTATTAAAATCTCGAACTTTCAAGGTAATCCTGTTACCAAATTTTTGAAAATATTATCAGTATTCATCCGTAAAACGACAGACTCTACGAATCTGGGTGGAGTTTCTAAGGGAGTAAAAAAGGGGAAGGAAATTTCGATACAAAGGCGGGCGAAGCCGCTAGCGAAATATATACCTTTCAACGACCAAGGGACAGTCGGCTGTCGCGCTGCTATTGTCTTTTTAATGTGACTCGAACTACGTGTGTTCGAAGGTTTAAAATAAATAGCCCCATTCACAGTGTGTCCACATCCTAAGTCATACATTCTAATGCAAATTAACCTTAATGAAGTCGTCTTGATGGATGACCATAAATTACAGGCAATGACAATATTTAAGTGCGTCCGTCACGATACATGATTCATTTAATAGTGAAGTGAAGGGGTTGCCAACATTGCACCTGGGTTTTTTTTTGAGTATGGAAAATCATTTATTGACTTCTCCCGCCCTTAATGTCAGATTTTTACTGACTAAAACCCACCCTTGTTCCTTCGGTTGCCTTTTGTGTTCCGGGGCCACGGTATCTATCAGAACTATTCCACCTGCGTTTCTTTATTTTTCACATCAGATAATGCATCAGAAAATGTATGAATTAGCTTATTACTTTTTTGGTAGGCAAATTCTCTTCTCTTTTAGAGAAGATATAGATCATCACGCATATTCGACGTGGATGGGATTTCTGACATTTTATATAAAATCAAGTTTTCTAAAGGTGTCTGTAGTGCCGAAGATAGGTATAGAAAGTATATTTGAATTTAAAAATTACAATAGTATTTAATTCCTTGCATGAAAGATAGGCGCCATACCAATGGATGTCATAGTAATCATTGTGATGTTGTATCGTATTAAAAAATAAATAGGTCAGCGAACAAATATAGGTCTATTTCTATTTAGAAACAAAGAAAATTAATTACCAAGTAACAAAACGATTAAAAAAAAAGAAAGAAGATTAAAATGTCAAGGAAGAAAAATTGCAAATTGTTTTGTATTTCAGTTCCCTCCTATATGTAGAATAAAATGCTTTAAGTTTTAATTTTTTTAAATAACTTTGCCTCACGCTAGAATTTCCTCTTGTATCGCGAATACCTATTGCTGTCCTTACTTTATCCCTTTAGAGTGACAAAAACTACAACAGATTTAAGAGAGTCTTAAATTTGAGTGACGGTTAGTATTTGGGCACTAGACACAAAGGGTTTCTGGAAATTTGACCCTGAAAGGGATAAAATAGGGGATAGAAGTTTCATCATCCACGCGGGTGAAGCCGCAGGCAAAAGCTAGTCTTATAAATAAAAGGATATAATTTTAATGATCATCAAAAAAGTCTTATTGCCTACCAAATGTTTTGCTACGTTAGGTTAGAACTGTGACCAGCCGGGGAGTAGTCCAGTTTTAGCCCAAAGACGGAGGACATCCATGAGGATTTTCCACCCCAGAACAAAAAACAAAAAAAGTTAGAACTGTGACCACACTACGCGAGATTTACTAGTGATTTAGATAAAGTTTCAGTTTTCAGTCAAATTCACATAAAAACGAAATTAGATTTAATTCATAATATTTTTTTAGAAATCTTTATTTTGTTACCATTTATCCATTTACGTAACCGTTTAGAATTTTTTGGGTAGTAAAATAGGTACTTTTTTGAGCGGCGTTTAACAAATGCCTAAATAAATCGCACGGTAGCGCGCAGGTGCGTTCGGGTCATGCGCATTGAGCGCATACACAAAACCTTCTGTAGTGCTGATAAGTCGCGGTTATCACTAAACAAGCAATGTAAACTGTGGCGATTACTATGTGGACAATTAAATTGTACTATGTATATGTAGTTATGGTCTATTGGCCTTCCATATAAGAGGTCGTGAGTAGGAATCCTGGACAAATAAATACCAATCAGATACGTATTTCAATAAAATTAACAGGATTTTTCTTAAGTTTATCTAAGGGGCCACGAATGCTTATTCATCTCCATTCGTGTTTAAAGGCTATTGTAGGAAATATTATATGAGTCGTACAGGTCAAATAGTTGTACTCATTTATTTCGTCGCACAAAATGCCCAAAATTTGGAGTATAGCTAATGGTGCGGCTTTACTTGTCGTATTTAGCAAAATATTTGCGTGTTCGATGCAAAGCAATATGAACCTTATTATAATAAAACTAGGGTATAGTTTGTATAACCCCAGTAACTTAAATGTTTGCCAAAAATGACCAATACACACCATAATTATAAAAGCTAGCGAAATGATCATATTATTAGTTCAGATTACAACCTATATTAGGTTTTAATTGAGAATTTAATAGCAACAGCCTATAAAAGTGCACTTAACACCGATGTGAACAAGCCAATAAAAAATAACAAAAGACTGCATTTAGCGCAAGGCTGTGAAACGGCGGAAACGCACGATTATCTCCGAAGTTATACGAATGGCGTGTTAACCTGATGCGTGTGTTACTATGTTAACCAATGTTCACTTAGGTTTAACTAACAATTATATCATGCCACTAATCTAGGTATTTTATACTATATGAAATAGTAAATTCACTGACTGACGGACTGTTGATATATCAACGCACGCCCCGGTTCTAGAGACATGAAACTTGGAGGTGTGTGTAATTGTGAAGATCAGGTATCCAATAAAAAAGGATTCTTGGAAAGACCCCTAAAGGAGTAAAGAAGTGAGAAAGAAGGTGTATTCCCGTTCGTCCCCTCGACTTCATCCCCCGAAGGGGACGAACGGGAATTTACAAAAATAATATTTAATTTGCTCCCGATCGTCCCAATCCTAAGAAAGAGGAGTTAAATTTTATGTTTATTTTGCATTATAAGCGCTATACATCGTACAAATAGACGACTATGTGAATAAGTTGTGAAAGACTACAAACATTTTTTTTCCAGAAAATTATAACTCCGCTTCCCGCAGAGCGGGAGACCCTCCGAGCCCTTAGTATCAATATCAATATGATATACCAGTATCAATATAGTAAGCGGTGGCGCGCGAGAGGCAACGACGAGCCTCTCGCCCCGGACAAAGACCCAGGCGAAGACGTCGAGAGTCGCAAGACGACTACCGGCCACCGTAGGCGCGGTTCTGCGGATGGCGAGCGATGGGTAGCTCGCCGCCCGGCTAGGACCAGGACCGCGTCGACGGCGCGTTAGTGTTCCACGCGGGCCTCAAAGAGAAGGAGTCAGCACAGGAAGGGGCCTAACAGGGCCAACGCCTGCCGGGGTTGCGGAATGTTTATAATAGTTACCGTGACCCTGGAACATAAAGGGCAAACGAAGGAACATGAGTGGGTTTTAGTCAGTAAGAGTCTGACACGCCCTCCCGCCGCACCCAGGACGGGAGCAGTCATTGGATGATTTCCCACTCACCAAAAAAAAAAAAGTATCAATATGGTATTATACCTTTAAAGTATTCCTTTCCGCCGTTTGGGATGGGGTTTTAAAGCTCTGGGTATTTTCTTTATCGCTGTAAATCCAAAAAACCGCAAAAGTCGATGTGCAGTATTGTATAGTTTAGCCGAAAATTTATTGTAATGGTACCTACAGTCTTAATAAATAATTAATTAAACTTACGTTTGATTACTCCCGACGACCGCGCCAATGGTGCACTTTAGACAAGGAAACCATGACGGTGGTTTCATTTAACTAATGATCATCTTTGTCCATAGTATATAAAACACCAGTGTAATACTAAAAATTCATACGAGAAATAATTTAGGTAACCACTGTAATAATATGTATGGTCTATACGGTCTGCGTGGGCGCACTGAGCGCTGACGTAAAAGTGCTCAATTCAAGACAATTTTCGAATTAACAATACGGCTCTCCAGCACTCTGGTTTAATTCTAATACGACAAACACAATAAGTATCATGCGATGATAAGAGCACAGTTTTTTTACCAACGTTTCGTTTCATTCTAAAACAAAACGATTCCATCGATAGAAACTGGCGACCGATGCATAGCTCGACCAAATGACAAAATGTTTGAGGGTAGTTATATTGCGATAAGTAACAACTACCCGCAAGCAATTTATTTTACAACTACCCTCAAATTGTATGACTCAACTGTAAGGCTAGCCGCACACATACAATAATATTGACAATAAAGTACGTATTGTCAATAATATTGTGTGTGTGCGGCCTGTATTGCGGTATTGGTTCTATAGAATCTAGATTATTGACAATCTTGAAACAACAACAAACAAACATTTATAAAGAGGCATTTTTTCTCAAGCCAATATCTACCAAGATCTACAATAAATACACAAATTGGGACCAATATAGAGAAATCATATGCAATAGCCTTGACCTAAGGATTAGCCTAACGACAAACAACGACGTCGAATCTGGCATTGAAAAGTTTAATAGCATTGTACACATGGCTGCTGTTAGCTCAACGCCTAAAAACAGAAATGCAAAAGTAAAACAAAATGAATATCCAAGAAACATAATCGCTAAGGTTAGCGAACGACGCAACCTAAGAAGGGAATGGCACAGGACCAGATATCCTACGGATAAAACTAAGTTTAACAGAGCAACAAAGGAACTGAAAAATATGATAAAAGAGCACGAAAATCAAAACGTCCAAACTTACCTATCCCAACTCACTGCACACAAGGATACTAATTACTCTCTATGGCGCGCCACCAAAAACCTCAAGCGACCAAAAGTCCACATCCCACCCCTGAGAAGACAGGATAGAAGTTGGGCTAGAAGTGATGATGAAAAAGCTACGACTTTTGCTGAACACCTTGAAAAGGTATTTACACCACTGCCTTGTTCTGATCTAGACAATGACAACGACATAGCTGATTATCTACAGTCACCAAACCAACTGTCACTTCCATTGAAAGCAGTCAGTCCTAACGAAATACGCCGAGAAATAAAATCACTACCACCCAATAAAGCTCCGGGATATGATCTCTTGGACTCAGTGCTATTAAACAACCTTCCAAAAAAGGGTATCGTGTTTATTGTCATGCTCTTTAACTCATGCTTGAGGCTCTCCCATTACCCGTTTCAGTGGAAACTTGCTCAAGTAGTCATGATCCCCAAACCTGGAAAGCAGCCAGAAGAAGTCTCATCTTACAGGCCAATTAGCCTCCTCCCATTGGTTGGAAAATTGTTTGAAAAAGTTATCCTCAGCAGAATGCAATCACACCTGGACACAATCCTTCCTGAACACCAATTTGGCTTTAGACGGAAACATGGAACCATTGAGCAGGTTCATAGGTTGGTAAATACCATTAGCCAGGCGCTAGAAGACAAGAAGTATTGCTCGGCGGTGTTTCTAGATATAAGCCAAGCCTTTGACAGAGTCTGGCATGATGGCCTCCTGTTCAAGATCAAAAAACACCTGCCTCATTCCTTCTTTTTAATACTAAAAAGCTACCTAGACAAAAGATGCTACGAGGTCAAACTGAACACTTCTACGTCTGATCTATTCGAAATCAGGTCCGGGGTACCCCAGGGAAGCATCTTGGGGCCTGTATTATATCTTATCTTCACTGCCGACATCCCCATCGATGACAACACATCTATCGCTACTTACGCTGACGATACTGCCATAACATCTGTGAACTCTAACCCAGCAATTGCTTCAGCAAATCTACAAAAACATATTTTTGAGATAGAGAAATGGCTTAAGACATGGAGAATAAAAGCCAATCAAAGCAAATCAGTGCACGTCACTTTCACTTTAAGAAAAGGCGACTGCCCACCAATCACTTTAAACGGGGATCAAATCCCACACGATACTACCGCAAAATACCTAGGTATGCATCTTGATAGGAGGCTTACCTGGCAGAAACACATTTGGAACAAAAGAAAAGCATTGGACGCAAGACTTCGTTCCATGCGCTGGCTGATTGGTAAAAAATCTCAATTAACAAATGAAAGCAAAATTACAGTCTACAAAACTATCTTGAAGCCTGTTTGGACATACGGAATAGAACTCTGGGGAACAACAAGTAACAGTAATATAGAAATACTGGAAAGATTTCAGACCAAAACTATGAGAGCTATGTTCAACATACCAAAATGCATACATAATAAATACATCCTGCATGACCTGAGACTCAATACTGTAAAACAAGAAATCGCTACGCGAAGCTCAAAGTACCAGCAAAAATTAACTGGACATGTTAACGCTCTAGCGGCCAAATTAACGGGTACTGGGAGTACTATTTTCACAAGACTGAGAAGGAATAGCGTTCCGAATCTCATTAACCGATTTACCAAAGAATAGAGAGAGTGGTCGTTGGACAACTAACTCTGCCTAAGGCAATAAATTCATAGATCAGACATGGCTCAGACAACGAAGCAGCTAAATGTCTACGACAGATCGCTGTGCTATGCGGGATACACAAAAAAAAAAAAAAAAAAAAATGACAATCTTGTATTGACAATATTATTGTGTGTGTGCGGCTAGCCTAATGTATGTACAAGTGAATGGAATGTCTTTAAAGTTCTAGCAATTAGTTCTGACAATAGTTTCTCACGGTAGAATAATTACCTACCTTATCGTTTCTTGTGTTATGTAAAAGAAAAGTTACCTACATTTTTAAATAGTTTGTCACTACGCGGGTAAAATTATTAAATACTTTTTTAAATGTGTTGTAGGTATGTGTTATCGATAAAAGTTGTTTTTTTTATTTGGAAATTTATTACAGAATAGGTATCGGGACTGCCTAGTCGGTAAGGCACACACGGAGCTACAATACCGGGTAAACAAAAGTGACGTTATCAAATTCATGTACCATCTAAGTTTATATTTAACTTTGTGTAGGAACCTGAAAATGAATAAATACTTTCTTAGAAGAATGAGGCACACAGTGTAAAGTCCCTCATCCTCTATTTAAAAAGGAGGATTTTCCGACCAGACGTGTGTTGTGTCTGGTGGGCTACTGCCCCGCGGTTCTAGTTGGGTTATTTACATGTGCTAACGTCGCTGAAAACTTTTATATCGCGATGTAGGATGTCAGTTGTAGTTGACGTGTTCGGCGATAGGTGTTGCCGCACTTCAATCAATTAAATCATTTCATGCGCTATCAAATCTGAAGTGGCACTGGGCTGGGCACATAGCTCGAAGAACCGATGGTCGCGGGCGGCACAGAATGGCATGCTGTAGAAAAAGTTAGGTAAGGCCTATGCTTACGAGCTGATGATGATGATGATTATGATAATCGTAGACTTTGAGGACATACTCTGACATCGGTGAATAAAACCATCGTAGGGGGAAACTTGGGACTTAATGTATCATGTTGTAAAGATTATACCTTCTATATAAATAAAGGCCTTTGCTTTTTGGGCTAATAGAAGAATAGTTATTTTTGAATATTTTATTTCTTGCTATAGGAATATTTTCCTTGCGCTTCACCACAAACTACGAAACACACAAACCTGTCTTTATCAATTTCATACTATTTGACAGTGATGCAGAGATATTCTAAATCAGTTTAGCGCTTAGACATTCTAAATAATATAGCCTTGTCTCAAGAGTTGATAATAAAATTATAATCAGTCAATCAATAAAAAAAAATCATATAAGTATGGTTGCCGTAACCTTTCCTGGTCAACCAAGCAGACTTCCCGCGATTAATGTTTGCCATCGGTCAGTGAAGGGCGGAAGCATGGTTTAAGTTTCATGGCTCGCCTTACCTACATTCAAGTTACGAGTTGCGAAGGCGTTATGCTGAGGTTACTGCTAGTTTGGTATCATTTAAAGAATATCTAACAAGTCAAATAATCTTGGAATGAGATTTCATAATGCTACGGGGACTTAGGTATAAAGCTTTGCCAAGGGGTATCGTGTCGCCCAGAATCTGAGTTGCGGAGGTCTGATAGGCAGTCGCTTTACGAAAAACACTGGAACTCAGCTGATTCCGATTAGGTTGGAAGCCGACCTCAATATCATTTTGAAAAAGGCTAAGGAAGATGGTTTTGGTGATTGCTTCTACGTTTTAAACCAATGAAGTTTTAAACAGCATAAATGCATGCTGTTTTTACTTAAGTACGATTAATCTTCTAATTTGTACTAATATCTGTATACTGAATCATATTTTTTGGCAAATGTATGATCAAGACTCATAAAAAATCTTGAAACAAGAGTAGTTGCAGTCGGGAATAATTAATCTGGTTGCTTAGACCTATATGCGCTTCACAATAACATCTGCGGACTATTTTAATCTCCTGTAGGAGTATGTATTAAAAATATATTTAATTTATTTTTACTTATAACCTCATATGAGCGATATTTTGGAATACTTTACTCTTTTAATAGTTGCAAACGATCATTAATCTAACCACATTCACCCTTTCACCTAAAAACGACTTTTCTCTCACCAAAGCGATTTGCTCAAACATTCTAAACGAACACTGAAATTCTCACATTATAACATGCGAGCTAAAAAACTGAGAAAAAAAAAGTAATTCACACGATTTAGAAAGCGAAAGGCAAGAAACTTTGACCGCACATTCAGCGCAGTTTCATAATACAACAAAACACCGAAATTTTAATTATTAGAACGTTACTAGAAACGCGTTTAATTTAACTACGAACTGTGAATTAATTCAAACAAGAAATAAATTGAGCTGAACGAAGTTGCGAATTCAGCATTAGTATTTTTTGTATATTGATTTATTGAACTGTATGTAGCTTTTTCCTGTTGCTTCTCCCGCCCTTTATGATACAAACTTTCATCTCGTTTTCCTCTGATGGAGGGTCTCATGGCGAGATAAATTGACGTTACGCACTGAATTTGGCTTAGCCATGTTTTTTTTTTATAACTTATGGGCTTGCTCTTGGTCCCAGACTAGTCCGAGGGCATAGACGAGGCCTACGATGGAGCGAGCTCACCCAAAAGATGCCTATGCACTCTTCTCTTGAATACATCCGGGTTATTTGCTTTTGGAAACACAGCAAATAACCCGAATTGGAATTGAAATTTTGCAAAGAATTCCATTCCTTTGCGGTGCGCATAATAAAGGATTTCGAAAAATGCTGCGTGCGGATTCGAGGAATATCGACCAAGAAAGGGTGGTATCCTGCCGTACGTCTGGATGTCCGGTGGTAAAACGGAGACGGGGGAATGAGCTCGTGTAGCTCATGAGCACACTCACCGAAGTGCAATCTGTAAAACACCGCCAGACAGGCAACTTTACGCCGATGTGCTAGAGGTTGCAGTTGGGCCACCAGCTTCTTGTCGCCAATCAACCTCCTGGCCCTGCGTTCTACCGAATCCAGTGCGGCCAGTTGTTGTTGTTGTTCCCGTCTCTATCGTGCATTAGTGTAACAGTGACAGATAAAGTGCTAAGCCAAAGTCAGTGCTTTGTAACGTCTATTTATCTCGCCATTAGTCTCAGTAAAACGGAGGAATTAAATAAATATTCAATTAAAATTCTTCCGATTCTCAATCATGACACTGCGGGTTCAAAATATGGCAAGTGCTCATGTGACATTTTCAATTCATATGTAACTAGATTACACCCGCGATTCGCTAGCGGGAATGTCTAAACTTCAATCCCCTATTTAGGTAATATCTTTAGGCTTGGTATTTCTGAAAACCTTTACTTAGTGGGTACTCTTCAAAAATACCCTTCAAGTTGTATGTCTCGAGGACCTGGGGGCGTACCACAAGCTCTTATAGCAGTATTACTTTGATATTACTTTCAGTGGGAAAGAGATGGCGCTAGACAATGTGTCTAACGCTGTCACTTGCACACTCCTGAACAGGAATAAAACAATCTTACTTTAAACGTCATGGTAAGGGGGCAGTGGTTGGGCCTTGATATATCACCCAAACCAACCATTTTGTATATATAGGGTGACTGGAAATTAGTGTACGATACTTAAACACGTGACTGTGCTCATGATAACCAACAGTTTTTACTATGGGAACAAATCTGAAATCGCAAAAAAACAGCTGTTCCGTTCATTTATTTTTGCCTAATGTAGTGAACAGCTGATATTTTTTTTCGTAGGCTAATTACCAGTCACCCGTATGGATTTGAGTTATTTGTTTGATTCCGAGCCCACCACAGTCACAAGATACTGTCTTAATCTTAACCATCTCAGCACACTACTTGAATGCACATTCTTAAAAAACCGAATCACTTTTTCTTTCACAGTTCGTCGCTCGCATATCGCGGCGCGCGGGCGCATGCCGAATGCACGTGCAATACGTATTCGGTACAGTTGCAAGTTACGTCAGAAAGACATTCACCCGCATACGACCGCTGACACCGGCGACTGAGGAGAATTCTAAGTGAATTCTGGTATTGTTTTTACTTACTTGGTGAAAACATGTGTTAGTCTTATGTTTGGGTATTACTGCGCTGTTTTTAACCGACTTCTAAAAAAAGGACTATTCCGATCTGTCACCCCGTTTTGTCCCCATGGGTGATAGATAGGAAAAAAAAGTTTGATCTGTCCCCCAGTTAACAATGTGTGGAACATTTTCTATTAACCTCTTCACGCTACTGCGCGCCTAGTACTTTTGATTGATTTAAATACTAAGTATCTCAGTATTTTAACAACCCATGCGGCCATGGGGACAAAACGGGGTGACGGATCGGAATAACCCTAAAAAAAGGAGACGTGGTTCTCAATTCGGATGTTTGTATTTTTTTTTATGTTTGTTCGCGCATATCTCCGTCGTTTACCAACCGATTTGAACAATTCTTTTTTTGTTTGAAAGGGTAGACTTTCCAAATGGTCCCATTGTCATCAGGTCCAGGAACTGATGATGGTATCATGCCGAAATCGAGGGAAGTCGTTTCTTTTTTTGCAAAAAATTATCTTGTCTATGGACATAAGCTGAATTGAGCCGAACACGCGTGCGTATTCTGTTAGGCTATTACATGGTTAGTAACTTACTGGGCCTAAGACCACGTGTTAAGGATGCTCGGTTTTTTCTGAATTATTTTTTGTGAGGCAGGGAAATCATCAACCACACATCAACATTTTGACGGGCCTGTTGGTCTAGTGGTTAGTAGCACTGACTGCTAAGCCGGAGGTCGTGGGTCCGATTCCCACCCAGGACAAGCTTTGTGTTATGAGCATGGATGTTTGTTTTCTGTCTGGGTGTGATTTATCTATAATATGTATGTATTTAAAAATTATATAAGTATGTTTATCAGTTGTCTGGTTACCATAACTCAAGCTCTGCTTAGCTTGGGATCAGATGGCCGTGTGTTAGTTGTCCCAAGATATTTATTTATATCACCCAAGTTCATTCGTTTACCCTTTATGTTCCTGGGCCGTGGTGACGGTTATACTGTCTGCATTTGACAGTAGGTCTGTTATCATTTGTTACTATCGGGTTAAGTACGGAAATAGTAACAATTTTATCTCCTTTTTTTCCTGTTTCAAACATTTTTGTTGATGATAATTAACATTTTTTTTGTATGTTTTAAAGACAGTAAGTAAGAGTAGGGTGATAAATAAAACTTTATTTGGTGTAACCAGTAAAACAGGGCTTAGAATATAATTTATTAAAAATAGTTTTTGGTTTGCTCACCTTCATGCAGATTTACCTTCGTTTCGGAACAAGCAACTAGCTTTAACTTTCTGACTTACCGACACTTTGGCATTTCTAAAATGCCCCTAGATAATATAATGAAAATAAATGCGTTTTTACTTTTTATTTTATAATTTCTAATGTGTATGAGTTTATTATCAGTAAGCAAAATATTTGGATAGTTTATTTATTTACTAGCGACCCGCCCCAGCTTCGCACGGGTGTTACAAATCTTTAAAGATCCCGGCTTTTCTCTACTATAATAAGCATGTATTATACATACAAACCTTCCTTAAGAACTCTATCTATTAAAAAAAACCGCATCAAAATCCGATGCGTAGTTTTAAAGATCTAAGCATACATAGGGACAGACAGAGGATAGCGACTTTGTTTTTTACTATGTAGTGATTAGATGTAGGACTTACAGCTAATAAAACCAATACAGAAAGAAAACTATAATCACTACAAAGCCAATAACAAGTCCTCACGTATAGTCACCATACACTAAATTCTTGTTTGCACTCAAATGACTATGTAGTCCAAGTTGAAAATGTAATTCTTCATTCGCAATAAATATACATACATTTAATTTCGCAGAATTTTGAATAAAATTCCCACATGCTTTAATTTTTTTTTAAATATCTTTTGCATTCGAATTTCTGTAAAAATCTATATTTGCCTTATTTATACAAATATTATAAAGCTGTTTGTTTGTTTGAACGCGATAATCTATTGGTTCGAATTGAAAAAATCTGTTGTATGGATAGCCCACTTTTCGAGGAAAGCTAAAAGCTAAAAAACAACACGCTACAACATACAAGAGCGGAGTAGTAACCAAAGATATGGGTAAAATTACGGAGGCAGCTTTAAACAATTTATCTATAATATGTATGCAGTATTTATAAAGTATATAAGTATGTATATCAGTTGTCTGGTTACCATAACACAAGCTCTGCTTAGCTTGGGATCAGATGGCCGTGTGTGAGTTGTCCTAAGATATTTATTTATTATTAAACATAATGATTGAACCAAATACAATTTTAGTCCTAAACCATTCGATGGCCAAACGACAGCCGGCTCTCGCGCTGCTATTGTCTTTCTATTGTTTCAAATCACGTGTGTTTGAAGAATTAATAACTACATATAATTGGCACTCTAGCACAAAGTTTCCCCCTAAATCACTACTGCTCCTTTTCAACCTATTTAACTCGGTACCAGCAATAAAAGCACCGCAATATATACCACTTCTCACCTTTCATCTCTTTTCCTCATCCCTCCAACTGACCACGCGTCCTTGCTCTGATTAAATATTCAATGAGAGCATTTACACTATCGATATCAGCAAGCTTCGACATCGATAATGTATCAGTTCCCAGAAAAACGGTACTAAGTGCTACCCATAACGCGCAAAATACTTCATTTGTATTAGGTACTTGTGAAGGTCGCAGGGAACCGAAATATTATCATCATCTTCCTAGCATTTTTCCAACTATGTTGGGGTCGGCAACCAGCCTAACCGGATTCAGCTGGATACCAGTGTTTTACGTGAAGCGACTGCCTATCAGACCTCCACAACCCAGTAACTCGGCGACACGATTCCTCTTGGTCAGACTTTCTGGCTTACCCGTGACGACTGTCAAAGTTCTACGTATGACAACCGGGACTAACGGCTTTACGTGCTTTCCGAGGCTCGGGATGTCAGTGACATCCAAGATAAACTTTAGAAATTACATTAGAATTAAAAATCTGGTACTTGCGAACCCAGAACATTAGAGGCGGGTGCCTTATCCACTGAGTTATCATAACGTATGCTGTGGAAATATGTAGTTAGGTGAGGGTTTTTTCAGTGGACGCTTACAGGCTGGTGATGATGATTTACTTCTAGCTTTCCCTGCAAGTACCTATGTCCATATGAGTGTAATGGAAAAATGAAATGTCAAACTTTTACTGATTAAACCCATCCTTGTTCCTTGTTCGATGGCCCTTTATGTTCCGGGGCCGCGGCAACCATTAGAACTATTCCGCAACCGCCTTTACTTAGGGTTCTAGCTTACTAAGTACAAATATCCTCAACATCAGTATAGTGGTACAGTCGTGTAAGAGAATCAAGCAGTCAGGCGAACTGGTAGTCAGAGTTAGTGTCACATTTATAATATTGAAATATCGTAATCACAGTGATGAAAGAAAACCTCAGTTGGTTTACATGAAGTTTCCATAAGACATAGCTTTTTAGGATCATCAGTCGTACCCAGTATTGTTTCTGCGTTCGAGTGTAATTTATCTACAATATGTATGTGTGTTAATATAAATTATATGAGTATGTCTATCGGTTGTTTGATTACCAAAAAATTAGACACTGCCTAGTTTAAGACCAGATGTGTGGGTTGTCCAAAATAATAAAAATTTAAAAGTCTCTACAGTCAATGTTTTTGTAGGCTCCTTTTACTCCATATTCAATATTATAAATGCGAACTACTGAACTGGTTAAAATATAAAAGAACATAGCCTGAGAAAGTTTTTATCCCAAAAATCTCACGGGAACGGGAACCATTCGGGTAAAACCGCGGGGGATAGCTAGTCATTTATATTATTACACATTTTAGAGAAATTACTCCCAGACACAGAACAAACAATCAAGCTTATCACGCAAAAAAAAAATCCTGAGTGGGAATCGAACCCACAACCACTAGCTTAGGACTCAGGACCAATAACCACTAGCCCAACAGGTCCATCAAAAATGCGAATTGACATTTACCGTTCATTAGTGAAGCTCCATTACCTTCGTTCGTGAGATTTGCGTTGATCCAGGAATACAATGCCATTATTATACGCAAACCATTGGAAAAAATATCGCTCGTTGACGTAATCATGCGTTGATAAGAAAATCCATGTAAACGACGTATTATCCTTGAATACATATTTGTTATATTATTATGGTGAGATTGAAATTGACCTAATAGGCGTACCTTACTGGATCAAGTTAATCTTTAGGGCTTATATTAGTGATCGTCAGCCCTGTACCGAATTACGTCTGCTGCCGTTTCCTGTTTAAAAACTATCTACATAAATGAAAAATTTCAGCTTAATATGTCGAATAGTTTTCGAGTATTCGTGTTTATTTGTGAGTGAAAGAATTAATGACGGTTCGCTTTTATCATATCAGTGACAGGTTTTTGCCGAATGAGTCATGATGATAGACTTTTTCTGTCTTTGTTTGAGAGCCCACCTCAACTTCACTTGGCGTGACTTGCGTAATATAAACTACTAGCTCCATTTTGCCGTGAAAGAAAGACAAACATACAGACAGACAGACACACTTTCCCATTTATAATATTAGTATGGATACTCTAGAACAATTAGAATAAAGTTCATGTTACGTTGCTGCGAACACATAAAAAAAAACGCCAAATAAAGTCGCACAATTACATCTCACCAAAAATCTGGCAAATGCATTACCATCCTGGAGAAGAAGCTGAAATATTTGCCTGTAAACAGCTGTTCTAAACATTGGTATTCAGCTTGATTCGGCAGACTGCAAGCCGATCCTAACGTAGTTGGGAAAAGATCAGGGAGATGATGACTGGCTTTGACAGGTTTCTTCTTTTCTTCTTACTGAAACTTTCGACGACCAAGCGACAGCCGGCTGTCGCGCTGCTATTGTCCTTCTATTGTGTCTCGAATCACGTGTGTTCGAAGGGTTAATTAGGGACTACGCACATTATTACTCTTAATATATTATACATGTATTTATTTTTATCTCTCTCTACTTTGTATATATAGTATGTATGTATATATGTATATAATTATGTATTTCAGTAACTATTTCATTGATTCGGTCTACTTTATTGATTCATTTTATTACTGTAACTTTTCTGTTTTTTTGCACCTACTATGTTTTATCTCTGCATCACCCTAAGGTAGACTGGTAGAAAATGCCTAAGGCATTAAGTCCGCCTATGTAAGTTCGTACATTAAGTTTCATAAATAAATACCTAAATAAATTATTCAGCTATTGTCCATAGAAACAAGAATTTTGTATGAAGACCCGTACGCGTCTGTCTATCTCTCTGCGTCTCTTCAGTTTTCATACAAAATCTTTGTTTTTTTTAAATACTCTGTTAAGAAAGGGTTACCTAATATAAGTTTACTGTATGTTTCTCGCATGGTCTTATGTATTTATGTAAGTGGCTTTATTGTCTTTAAGAGAATTAATGATTTAAACCTAAATCGTCCAGGGAAACGCGATTGGAGCCGAATAAGTGTAAGTATGTGTGTATGGGGCTGTCTTCTTAAACTCTCACTGGAAAACATAATACGGGTATTTGTATAGAGTCTAATCGTTTGTATATTTATGAGTTTATTAAATACATTTGTTAATACGCTTCAAGTCTCTTCAGAAGTAATTCCCAATGTGTGGCAACGTTTTATAAAGACCAAAATATACAAGCATGTGTTATAAATATTAACATATGATACTTTAACAAAGCCACGTGGTTAATTTTTCCTGTAAAATAAAATGATTCTAGAAGGTATTGATATTATTGTTTGTACTAAATATTGTTTATTCAGTTACGTCATAGGTAAATAGGTAGTCTCAATATTATAATATGTACTAAGTTCCACATGTGTTACATTGTTATTACTTATACCTATTTTGTTTATATTATTGCGTGTTGCAAAAGAAATGAATAACGTTTTATATTCGAACTTTAAACCTAAATTTAACGTTTACTAGACGTCATTGGACAAAAAAAAGCGAATTTTAACCTTATAGGGACGTGTTTAGGCAAAATATTGCAATTTACTTGAATTTCAGGAAACTTATTTTAACATATGAACGTCTAGGTACCTACGTAGTGATATTTTGGTGTTATCAACACTACTTACGAATTTATAACTATAGTTTGTACAGTTCATAGATATAAGGTCGTAAATCCAATGTCAAATTGAAAGGTAAGCGGTAAGAGGAGCCTCTACATAAATAAACCTCATAGCACAAATAAGTCACCGAAAACTTGCTATATTTGTAGGAAAACTAATGTAGAGATGAGGATAAACTGAATTACTCCACGTAGAGCCATTTAAGTATATAACAGTGCGTAATACCTAACCTAAATGTTATATAAATCGACGCTGGGACTATCAAATGCGTATTACCCATAAAAATACATGATTAAACGCTATTTCGAACATTTACTTACCTTATTCAGACGAACGAGGATCGATACACTTGAGCCGGCTTCAGTCGCCGGGTAGGTAATAACAGAATATGATTTAACAAAAACAACAAACAAAATAAACAAAAAAGCACTAGAACCCAGCAATATCTCCCCTCAGTGTCGAACTGTCACAGAATGTAGTACACCTCAACCATACACACAGCAATTCGGACACCCGGTGTTTTCCCGGCCAAAATAAAAACCAGTAAAACGTCAAAAAACCAGAAAATAAAAGCTCCTGACGTAAATTAAACGTGTTATTAATGTTTCAATGATAGTATTGATTGTTTGGAACGTAAAACACAGGTTTTATGTTGATATTTTATGATTGCAACGAGTTTTTTAGTATTGAGAGCGCGCGTTATACCTCTGCATACGTCGGCGGCGCGGCCTATACTGAACTGTGCAGAGCAGAAAAAACAAACTAGCTCGAACTCGTACTGTGGGAGTCGCAGTTGGAAAATTATGTCTGTCTCTCTCTGACGCACTGTGTTTGTGAACCATTTTCCCGCTTAGCAACGTGCTATTGCGGATTGTAGTTGTATCCTAGTCATCGGTGTCTATGACTGTAGTACGTTCCTGTATGTACCAGATAAGTGCCTGTTTTATAAACTTGGCACTCCTTGCACGGTGGGCTTGAATGTACTTAGTCATATAATTATGAGTACAGTCCATTTGTGTACATACTTAGTACTTTTCAGGATACAAATTGCGTGTACCCCGTATTTTTTATGTAATAAAATTTCACATTTACAGCTGGTATCTAAACCTTATTTTAATAGACTGACTTTGGTTATAAGAATGTAAGTAAGTATACACTTTTTCTTGTAAATGATAGTACTTATTACCTCAGATTTCAGGATTTTTCATTACAAGCCAATTTCATGAATCACAAACCTCCGACTCTAAGGTCCAATCTGGCTTTCCATCCATCGGTATGGTGGTTTAACCAATCCATAGAATCCATACTAATATTATAAATGGGAAAGTGTGTCTGTCTGTCTGTCTGTCTGTCTGTCTGTCTGTCTTTCTGTCTGTTTGTTTGTCTTTCTTTCACGGCAAAACGGAGCGACGGATTGACGTGATTTTTTAAGTGGAGATAGTTGAAGGGATGGAGAGTAACATAGGCTACTTTTTGTCTCTTTCTAACGCGAGCGAAGCCGCGGGCAGAAGCTAGTATATTATAAGTTTATAACTGACTGACTTTTGCCCTCGTTTAGCTCGCGTGAATTTAAAAACTTCATACCCCTTTGGAAATGGAATTTCCACAAAATCTTTTAGTATACTCTTTACAAATAGCATAGTCTGAAATTTTCATGTCTCTAGGACGCTGTCTCGGTTGTGCGTTGATATATCACCCAGACGTTCAGCCAGACGGTTTAACATTTTAATAGATAGATAGACAGACATCCCAACAGACAAACAAACATACAAAAAACAGCCACACTATCGTACTTCTGTTCCTAATATCATCAATTCCTTTTCACTTTCCTTTCAGTGAGTTTCCGAAATTTAATCCGTACTATTCATTGCTTTGTTTGTATTTCTAGCTCTTCTTTTATGTAGGTAATAAGATTACGTTTTCGTAATAAATTTCTTTCAAAGAAAATGGTGGAAAATTCTGCCTTCCATTCAAAGTAAAGAAAGGGTAACAAAGCTATTGTTACTAGTTATTACTCGCGGATTCACCTGTTTATTATAGCTTTGGTTTTTTTTTTAAGGAAGGGAATTTATCAAATGACTTCTCCCACTCTGGGCAGGGAAAAAGTCACACCCTCCCTGGGTGTGACTTTTACCGACTGAAACCCACCCTTGTTCCTTCGGTTGCCCTTATGTTGCGGGGTGGCGGTAACTATTAGAACTATTCCGCAATATTATAGCTTTAGTTAGGTAAGCCCTTTGGTTAAATTGGTTTTCCGACTTAGGGTCTACGCTCATTTATTCAGCTCTATTCGCGTCGCTAAATCATTTTGGTTACACTTATACAGTTCTACATGTTCTTTCTTATCTGAAGTTACTGCTTCGCTCCGTTAGTTCATAGTGTTACATTATATACCTTTTTCATTATGAAACAAATCTTTAAAAACTGGGCTTTTCGGTACTAAAAGTAGGCAAGTATTATATACATAATATAAACTAATGCCCTTACTAATAATCACTGTGTAAAGTTATGCAATGAATAAAGCCTGTGTAACCATATATTTTTTGACGGAGTTGAAAAATGTTACACAGGCTTTATTCATGACATAACTTTACACAGTGATTATTAGTTAGGGCATAAATATTATATACACCTTATATAAATAAAACATTTTATAACTCAAGAACGGCAGAACCAATTTGACTGAAAATTGGTGGGGACTAGGACCAGGGGACGGACATAGAATACTTTTTATCTGATTCTTCTTTTTTTGTTTTTATCCTGTTTCCGTGGGACGTGACATAAAACGTGGTTTCGAGTAAAATTTGAGCGTAACCAAAAATATTATATAACGCGGGTGAAACCGCGGGGGACAGCTAGTATAAACTAAATTAATTGCGTGCTTTTAAATATCTAAGACAGGTAGATGGCGGTAAACGACTTTGTTTTATACTATATAGTGATCATCATCTCTCTAGACTTTTCTCAACTATGCTTGGGTCGGCTTACACCCTAACCCTGGGTCTGATGTTGTGCGATCACAGTTCCAACCTAACCTAACCAAAGGGGGATACATACGCAAGATTAACAGTCATAATATCAACAGTCAAAACATCAACACCGTAAGACCAACGATTCAAAATCTCATTGGTTGGTTTCCTAATAATATTACCAATATTACTTCCGTGTTTATTAGATCCGAAATTATATTACCATAACATCCTTATCTTAAAATACGTTAACAATTGAAAGGTCGAAGTTTATTATTAAACACATGTATAACAGAGGTTGTTGATGATCTACCTATAGACTAACTATGATGCACATTTATTATTATTGGCACACGTGTTTATGAATCTGAGTCATAGAGCATGCTCCATTGACACTGCTAGTTGCAAAAACCAGTTCAAACTAATATTATTTAATTTATCTGCTTGGTGAACTTTTGTGTGACCTTTTATGAGCATTGATTTATACATATAATGGTAAACTGACTGCTGGGGTAATTTACAATGTGTTAATGAAATAACCCAAAACCTCGGACACCCCAACCGACTTTTATACTAATAAATTGATATGACGTATAATTATTTATTTTCATAAATAATAGTAATAGATATTTGAAAATGTTGTTGTCGCGCTACTTCTTATAGACTCGTAGCTCTATCGCCGCGCCGCTGTCAACGAACACGGGAGCACTATCGTTTACATCGCATATTTTTCCAAAAAAATATAACCTATAATAAAAATTATTGTATTCGATTATGCTGCCGATTCTAAACAAACTAGTTTCAGGTTTTGGGTTATTTCATTAACACATTGTATTATCAACGCACAGCCCAAACCGCTGATCCTAGAGTCATGAAATTTTCATGTCTATAATATATTATAGTATGTATTTATGTCTCATCCTATGGCATGCTCTACAGCCTAAAACGATTAACGGATTTCGACATAAAATATGAACTGAATTCGTCTCAGATGTGGAAGTTGGGTTTTAGTTTAGTTTAGTTTCGCTGGGCTTGTCCGCACTTAGCCTCATAATTGGGCCTTAGTGCGTGAGTGACTAATCGCCTATTCCAAACATCCTTCACTTTCCCAGAATCGTATCAAACTTTACAGTCTGCTAAAGATTTCTGGAAGTGACCCGGGGTGTTGGAGTAGTTCTGCCCGTTGTTCGCCCATACTGGTAGACTCCATGAGGACGTGTTGTGGCGTTTCTTCTGCCTCTAAGCATCCTCTGCATAGAGGACTGCCTGTTACTCCTATTGTAAATAGGTACTTGTTCAAGGGACAGTGACCTGTTATGGTTTCTATAACTGTTTTGTTCGAAGGTAGATATTATGTATTAGGACGGCTACGAATTTACTCACTGCAGCGATAATTATCGCAATTATGTAAAAGGAACCGTACGCAATTACGCATGCAATAAAATCGACACTGCAATAACGCACTTGTGTAATGTTGGGTTAAAGCCGATGCTTTAACCGTCAAATGATGAAGTTCTCGCAGGGTCAGAGCCAAAATCAAAGTCAGAAGCATTGTCTTAAGACAATTCAAATGCTAGTGTCAGAACAAGGGTGATTCAGCTCCTGCAGGCAAAGTGTTTTAAGTACTAAAATTACTTTAATTGGTAAATGGCGAATAATAGCCGGTTGCGGTTTAGAAGTCCTTGGGAAACCGCTCACCGGCCTTAGTCAGATCACGAACTATTGTATTTAGGATGGGGCTATGAAATCCGCGGGTAGTAGACTGCACTCTGCAGCAATGCGGCATAGGCGTTTGTATTTCACGTTAGTGATTTTGTCATTAGCTAGTATTATTTTCCCCTTGGTCCATCTATTTATTGGGTCACTTAGAGGTTTCTATTAGTGATAGATTTATATTTCACTAATTTATTAGCTTTACTGAATCCTTACACTATAATTCTTACTGTTTTGTATTGTGAACTTAATTTATTTGATAGCGTAATTACTTTATAATAATAAATAAGGTTAGTATTGTTAGGTAAGAGCCGCCTTTTGCAGTAGAAGCCTCCGTTTTTTACTGCAAAAGACCGTAATTCTGTACATACCCATAGAAAAGAGACTAGGTTTTGCCGGCGACATCGCCAGTGAAATATTCCGGATATCGCCAAAACATGCAACGTTAATGTCACTATATAAGTAGCTATTAATGCCTTCTTTGTTTAGTTTTTTGATTAAAATCAGGACGGTGGTTTAGCAGGAATAGCGTACCAGACAGATGGAGGTTCTTTCGCATTTATAATGTTAATTTATTTTTAGGTACATGGTGCCCTGATTCCCTAGGGATTCTTTATGACAACCAAGGGTAGAGAAGAGATAACATGGCACACTCATACGTCACTACTTGGTTTTTATACAATATTGCGCTTTCTGTTTGTACCTATGTATGCTTATATCTTTAAAATTAGACAACAAGTGTTTCAAGAGAAATGTTTATATTATGTAAAATAAATACTTTAAATTACTGTGCAGTTGTTAGCTTCGCTAGTTGTAAAATAAAATGATAATAACTGAGTTAATAGACTCTATAATCATTAAATACGAATAGTCTGCTGTTTTCGAGGCCCTACCTGCATTGTTTAACTGCATACCTAGTACAACTTTAGACAAAGTGAAAAACCTAAGCTGTTCTGATTCGAGGAAGTTAAAATTCCTTGGTTTGCCGCATGTTCTCTGTTGTGAATGTCTGTAAACATCGTGGTAAACACTAGAATTTTCTTTTACATCGATACCATTTATTTGTAGTACAATGTTTTGCGTGTTGCAATTTTATGTGAATTTCTGTTTTATCAAACAACGGAACTAAACTACTGAACGTGGGTCTGATTTTAGCAGATTAAACTTTCGAACACACGTGATTTGAGACACAATAGCAGTGTGACAGCCGGCTGTCGCTTCGTAGGACCGAAAGGTTAAATATTACACGTACAATATGGTCCTACCTAAGAGGACTTAGTGCGGAAACCAGACCTCCCAGAGGGAGGTCCATGATGAAGATGAAGATGAGGTTAAATATTAAATAGTTTAATTTAGAAGTAAGTTGGGCGTAGTAATATTATTTATAACGTATAAAATTACAGTACAATTGCATATTTACACTACGTCAAACCACTTTCGCCGCGGTTTGCCTCTACGGCGAATTCATCTGTCTGGCGGCCAGTGTGCAACCCCTTTCCAATCCATCTAAGGTACACAAAAAAAGGCAGTAATGGATTTTCTTGTTCATAAATTAAACTTAATTTAGGTTAGCATCTATCTCTTTTCATTTCATTAAGAAAAGGACACAATGCAAATTACAATTAGTTTAGTGAAGTCAAATTTGTTAGCACCTGAAATAAATCTAAATCAGATTTTTTTAAACTAAAATTCGTATTTAATTATTTTGATTAAGTACCTAATAAATATGCTTAATCCTTCGAACACACGTGATTTGAAACACAATAGAAAGACAATAGCAGCCTGACAGCCGGCTGTCCGATTGAATTCAGTTTAAGAAATATGTGAATACCTATTTTAGGTTTGACTTCCATGAAATGACTATCAAACTTTAACGATATTTGGCTTGTTTGATTTTATGTGAATCAGGCTACTGGCCCCAAACCGAAAGAGTCTAAACTATGGTAACGGTACATATTTAACTTATAAATACTTACATATTATAAATAAATTACTCCCAGACATAAAATAATTATATATCATTCCTTTCTAACCGACTTCTTATTAATTTAAAACAATAAAGTAAAAGTTCCTAGGAAAAAAATCCGAGCAAATTGTTTTTCCGAGGAATGCTGCAACGACTACCCAAGGCGGGTTCTAGGTAATGCGATATTAGTTTCATACTTTGCAGTATCTAGTGCTTAGAAAATATTTCCAATTAAACTTCGGAATTATGAAATGCCTTTATTATATTCTGTATTACACGAGGCTCAACACTGGCAAACAAGAAACCTCTGCTCGCAGCTTAAAATACTAGCAAAAATTAACAGTTCATGTTAATGCTCCCTGCCGGGGTTGCGAAACGTTTATAATAGTTACCGTGACCCCGGAACATAAAGGGCAACCGAAGGAACATGAGTGGGTTTTAGTCAGTAAAAGTCTGACACGGAGGGCGGGAGAAGTCATTTGATGATTTCCCACTCCCCAATAAAAAAAAATGTTAATGCTCTAGCAGCTAAATTAATGGGTTCGAGTCTTAAAAATCGATTTGCCAATTAATTGTGAAAGTAATCAATGGAAAACTTCACTTGTATTTAAAAAAATAACTAAACAAATAACCAGACTAGCTCAGATACTAAAACAGCTAAATGTGTCGAACAGATTTCTGTGTTACGTAGGATAAAAAAAAAACTATTGACGTGATCGTGGATCACTACGAAATAAAGTTATCATCTCGTAGCCGCGCCAATTATTTATTTACCAGCTGTCCCTCGCAGTTACAACAGCATTTTCAGTTTCTGCTACACCCCCGTAGGTCGCAGAGTAACCTATAGCTTTTCTCAATGAGTGGGCTATCCAACACTAACTACAATATTTTTTTTCGATTCGGACCGAATTTCAAACCTTTAGCTTTTCTCAATGATTGGGCTATCCAACACTGCAATATTTTTTTCGATTCGGACCGAATTTCGAGTAGGTTCCAATAATTAGCGCGTCCGAGTGCAAGTCAAACAAACTCTTTGTTGATTAAACGCTTTATTATTATTAGTATAGATTTATTAACAGGTTATGAACAAAGGTTTATTAGCGGGCTTAACCTTTCGTGTGTCTAGGACGTGGATCCACGCGAGACACAATGCTTTTCTAATTGACGTGAAACGTGCTCAAAGAGCAATTCTAAAGGTGGCAACTTTCCGACCTTTTAGATTTCCCACTCACGAGTTATACAGAGCATGCAAAATACTAACAGTACGTCAACTTTTTACATTGCACATCATACGTCATCAGCACGCTGAGCTTCCTTATAATCCAGTATTTTCAACCAGGAGGAGGAAAGATTTGGTTTGCGCAAACCCACAGACAAGACATGCATTTGCTCATAGATTTTACGTATTTTTAGGACCTTTTTTGTACAACAAGGTAAATAAACTGTTAGATATATTATATAGCGTTAATTACGGTAAATGCAGTACATTGTTGACAGAATATCTATTAAAACTAAATTACACAGACACGGCGAAACTATTGGAAGTTGTAATATAATTTTAGAATTAGTTTGTAAGTTGTTATTCGAAAATTATGATGCACCCTTAATTATTGTTAGTCTTACTAAGCGATGACCTGAAACACAGGTTTTGTAAACCTAGCTCAGGAAAGTCGCCAATCATACATTTGTCGATTTAAGTTAAATTTTCGGATGAAATTGATAATTTTAGTTTTACACAAAGTTTTTAGATACCTACTATTAGTTTATTTATTATTTAAGACTTACTTGTGGCTATTAATAACTTTGAATGTAACTATATTGTGTATAATGATTTTAATAAACATTTTTTTTATTATTATTTTATATGTGTCTGTAATTAGAGCATTCAATAGGTTAATGCCAATGACATTCTTTACTAGTCGACCTTCTTCTTCTTCTTCAGCCTATGTTTGTCCATTGCTGAACGTAGGCCTCTTCCATATCCTTCCACTTCCGGCGGTCTTGTGCCCTCTGCATCCAATCCTGGCCTGCGTGTCCTCTGATGTCATCCACCCAACGCATTGGTGGACGTCCGGGCGGTCTGGTGTTTGAGCGCGGTCTCCATTCTATCAGACGTCTAGTCCACCGACTGGGTTCCATGCGCGCAATGTGTCCTGCCCATCTCCACTTTTTCTCGGCAATGATAGATATAACATCCTTGAGTCTTGTTTTGTTTCTGATCCACTCATTGGTTTTATGGTCCCGTAGACTGATTTTGAGCATCGCTCTTTCCATCCCTCTTTGCGCTATCCGAAACTTTTCTGCCGACTTTTTGGTGAATGTTATAGTCTCGGCCCCGTAAGTGAAGACAGGCATGACGCACTGCTCGAAGACTTTGATTTTGTACTTTTTCTGTACTTTTCCTCGCAGAATCTGACTATTGGCTCCAAAAGCTGCCCATGCCTGGGTTATACGTCGGTCGACTTCTGCTGTCTGGTTCTGCATATCCAGGGTGATCTTATGGCCTAGGTAGATATAGTCAGTTACGGTCTCTACGGGCAACTGATAGTCCGCGATATTTGGCATGTTGGTTAAGATCTTAGTCTTCGAGGTGTTCATCTTAAGGCCCACCTGAAGTGATGCAGATTTGAGCTCCTCGATCATCATCAGCATATCCTCGACATTGTCGGAAAGTAAAGCCAGGTCGTCGGCAAATCGTAGATGCGATAGGTATTCTCCGTCTATCCTAATACCCTTGTTATCCCAATTCAGTTTCTTAAATATGTTCTCCAAGGCTGCGTTGAATAGTTTGGGTGAGATGGTGTCGCCTTGCCGTACTCCTCTGTTTAATGCAAAGCAGTCTGTCTTCTTGTGCAAGTTAACACAGGCTGTTGCGTGTGCTTGTAGATGTTTAAGCACGCTTATGTACCGTTCGTCAATCCTGCTGTCTGCCAGAACTTCTTCAATAGCCCACGCTTCTATTGAATCGAAAGCCTTTTCGTAGTCAACGAATGTTATTATTATTGGCTTCTTGTATTCATGGCATTTTTCGATGACAGTTTTTATTGTTTGAAGGTGGTCGCAAGTGCTGTAGCCTGATCTGAATCCAGCTTGTTCACGTGGTTGGTATGCATCCAGTTTGTTGCGGAGTCTATTCATTATTACTCTTGTGAAGAGTTTATAAACATGTGATAAGAGACTGATTGGTCTGTAGTTGTCGAGCTTTCTTATGTCCCCTTTTTTAAAAAGAAGTGTGATGACAGCATTCTTCCATTTTGTTGGAGTTGTACTTTCTAGGATGCACTTGGTGAATAGCTTAGCTAGGGCCTTCTTAAACTGCTCTCCCGTGTATTTTAACATCTCTGGTATGACACTGTCTTCACCTGGGGCTCGGCGGTTCTTTAATTGCCTTAATGCTGATTCAATTTCCTCAATGCTGACATCAGGTATTTCCTCAGAACCCACATTTTGTATTGGTGGTCTGTTCACACAGTCCGGGTTCCCTACAGACTTTGGATTTTGGACCTTGTTGCTATATAGGTCTTTGTAGTATTGGCGTGTTAGAGTTAGTAGTTCTTCCCTGTTAGTTATTACCTCTCCATTTGGATCGAGTTGTTTAAATATTTATACTAGTCGACCAAGTGCGGTGAAAAGAAATTACCAAGATGAATTTTCCAATAATAATAATTGATAGTGCACTTTGTAAGATTAGCTTACACAATCAATCAAGGAATATATCGTGAAGAAATCTGGACGTTTTATTTAATAGAAGTCTAAATTCGTCAATTCAGGCCTTAAGTAAGGGTGGTATCCAATCTAAATAGTTCTTTGCTCTGCAGCGCAGCGGTCTCCTCAAATCTTTTTAAATAATTATACCCCATCGACTTCGGTAAGTTAACTTAGGCCCGTATTAATAGACGTCACCCCACTCCGTGACGCTCTCAAGTTTATTGCTGTCCTTATTTTTTCCCTTTAGAATGATAAGGACAGCAAGAGACTTGAGAGCGTCTCGGAGTTGAGTGACGTCTATTAATACGGGCCTTAATGTAAACAATCTTGACATGTCTTTTCACCGGACTGCCGAAAGGAGGGTTATGTTTTGTATGAATTTATGTCTCATTCTATGGCATGCTCTACGGCCTAAACCGCTTAACGGATTTTGACATGTGAGGTGTCATTGGGTTCGTCTCAGTTGCAGATATTAAGAACAAAAATGTAAACACATTTAGTGAACTACCTAAACCGATAAGGTACATTTATTTATTTACTAGCTTTTGCCCACGGCTCCGCTCGCGTTAAAAAGAGACAAAAAGAGCCTATGTTACTCTCCATCCCTTCAACTATTTCCACTTAAAAAATCACGATAATTCCTCGCTCCGTTTTGCCGTGAAAGAAAGACAAACATACAGACAGACAGACAGACACACTTTCCCATTTATAATATTAGTATGTATAGGTAAATTGAGGAGTCACACTAAGTGCAATTTGTTCACTCAAAATAAAGAAAAAATAAAAGAAACAATGCAGTTTTACCAAACAGTCTAAAACCACGAAAGCTAGTTTCTCCACATAATATTTTTTCCTGAATCACTGAACATAGAAAGCTGTCGGAAACTTGACACAATTCAACTTGTATTGTCGCAAATTCACCCCACTTCGCAGCGCCTGTCCAATTTGTAATAGCAATGATCATTCACTCGTCGACAAGCTGTTTGCTATAAAACTTGGATATTGTTAAGAAAATGTTTGATAGATTTTCTATTTTCTTGTTTTGTTTCAGTGTTGGATGAAGGATCTTCACGCTATTTGTGGTTGGGATAAAAGTTTGATATATGAAGTGTTTTTTGGATTTTTTTAGCAAACTGTTTGTTTAGTTTTTTACTTTGAAACTTAGCGTTGTTTTCTTTAGGGGTTTGTCGAACCTCTATTTTATATCTTTAGTGGTATAATTTTCAAAATTCCTTTCTACCTACTCTTCACAAAGAACACACCCTGCAAATTGCATCTCTCTAGCGCTTAGAGCTGTGCGTTGATATATCACCAATCAAAAGTCAGTCACTCAGTCAGTTTACAATTTTATTTATTAGATAATAAATAATATGCAATTACAATAAAAAAATCATATTAAAGGGAGTATAAACCTTCGAACTAACTTATAGGGAGTATAATATAGTAAAGAATATAATATACACGTGATTCGAGTTACAAGAAATGCAATAGCAGCCCAACAGCAGTCTGTCGGTTGGTCGTCGAAAGGTGACAAGGAATGTGATTTTTCTTCTGGCTCGGTAATATTTTAAAGTGTATTTTGTTTTAAATATTGTTCTTCATGTACCGTATGTATTGTATGTGATGGCCCAGTGGATAAGGCGCCCGCCTCTCGTGTAAGAGGATGTGGGTTCGAATCTGGGCAAGTACCAATGTGACTTTTTCAATTCATATGTACTTTCCAAAATTTATCCTGGACATCACTGACATTCCGTGCCTCGGAAAGCATGTTAAGCCGTTGGTCCCGGTTGTCATTCGTAGAACTCAATACTCAATACTCAATATATTTATTGCTTCCACAAGTACACTTAGATGGTAGGTTACAAGGATATTGATCATTGTGGACCCTGTCGGGCACTGCAAAATGGTAGGAAAGAGGAAGAGGGCTTATAATTATTTATCTAATAATAGTAATTTATAATGCAATCCAATTTTTTATGTAAGCATTTACCTTATTTAATTTAAAATTTATCATCAAAGTATTCCTTCATATCATAATAGCATTTATTTAATAGAAACTGTTTTAATTTATTTATGAATATATTATTTTTTTGTGTTTCTTTAATTATATCGGGTAATTTATTGTAAATTTTTATTGACATGGATAGAGTACTTGTTGACAACATTTTTAGTTTACAGCCTGGTAAGTTTAACCTGTTTTTATGGCGCAGTGTATATCTTGATTGGATATCGTCTCTTGTCGTGTATAGGTGTGGGTAGTTTCGCACGAATTTACATATTTCTAGTATGTATAGGCATGGGAGGGTCAGTATTTTTTGGTCTCGGAAGTGGGGTCTGCAACTATCAGTGTTTTCTATATTTACTAATATTCTCACAAGTCTTTTTTGTAGTATGAATAGCCTCGATGCATCTGTGCTGTTTCCCCACAAGATCACGCCATAACTGAGCCATGCATGAGCGTAGGCATAATAGGTGACTAGTGCGGTTTTAATGTTAGTGGTCTTTTTTACTTCACGAAGGGCGTATGCAAATTTAGATAATTTTGTTTTTATCTTTTGGATGTGCGATTTCCAGTTAATGTTTGTATCTATGGATAGGCCAAGTAGAGTAAACTCATGAACTACTTCTATTGGTGTGTCGTTATATGTAAAGTTTATGTCTAGTGGGGTTTTTTGACGGGGGTGGAAGGGCATTATTCTAGTTTTGGAGAAATTTATTTCGAGGTTATGGTCTTTCATCCAAGCTATTGATTTATTTAGTGTATCAGTTAGTTCCTCGTTCAGTCCAACGTTGTCGCTGCATGAAGTAAGAAATGAAATATCATCAGCAAACAAGACGCATGGTCCTGATATTGTTCTCGGGAGGTCGTTGATATAGATAAGAAAGAGGAGGCATCCAATTACACTTCCTTGGGGAATAGAGGCATTAATTGTTTTGTTGTCATACCGGATGTTATGAATTTCTTTGGTATTTTCATTATAAAATTCTATTTCGACTTGGTGTTCTCTATTTGTTAGATAGGATTTAAACCATTCGTGAGCCTTCCCGCGGACCCCTATATTTTGTAATTTACTAAGCAAAATGTTATATTGGACTTTGTCGTAAGCTTTGGACATATCTAACAATAAACCTACAGCATATTTCTTATCATTTATTATATTTAGTAGTTACTTCCTGTATGTATTTAAAAACTGCCAGCACAGTAGAACGGTTCCTGCGAAATCCGTTTTGACAATCGTTAAAAATATTGTATTTTTCACAAAAAGAGTAAACTCGATTGTACATTGCCTTCTCAAAAATTTTGGAGGCCGTTGGTAGAAGAGCTATTGGACGGTAATTACTAGGATCGGTTTTTAAGTTTTTTTTGTGGATGGGTTTTATTATAGCTTTTTTTAGGTAGTCTGGAAAAGTGGCGTCATCGAAAGATTGATTTACAAGCAAGAAAAATGGTAATGTGAGTTCGTTTGCACATTGCTGTATTAACATTGGTGGTAATTCATCTATTCCATGACTTTTTTTGCTTTTCAGATTTTTTTATAATGAGTTTATTTCGCTGGGGTCCACTGGGCTGAGGAACATGGTGTTTTCAGTGGAGCTAACCATTGGGGTGCCTCTCGGCTCATTGCCAGGTGTTTTGTTGTTATCCTCGCCAATAGACGCAAAGAAGTTATTAAAATAGTTAGCTAGCTGTTTAGGTTCAGTGACATTTATGCCATTTATATGTAATTCAATATTATTTTAATGCTTTTTTATTTTCTTATTTGTTCTTTCATTTATAATACTCCACATAGTCTTAACTTTATTATTTGATTTTTTGAGTTTGTTAATATATTGTAATTTCTTTGCTGTTATAATTGTTTTCTTTAGTGTTTTTTCATATTTCTTATAGTTTTGTTTAATTAATGAATTATTCGTTTTTAGTGTAAGTATTTTTTCAAGCCTTTTATTTTTACATGCAATTTTGATGCCTGGAGTTAGCCAATACTTTCTAAAGTTTGTTTTTAATTTTATTTTTAATTGAGGTATACAATGGTTTAAAATGTTTGTCAATGTTTTATTAAATATGTCATAGTTTTCATTTATATTCTTATCTTTTTGTAATATCGCGTTCCAATTTATTTCCTTTAATTTAGATTTAAATTGTTCGATGTTTTTATTATTATATAGTCTTTTTTGACATACCAGAGAGTTTGGTGAGTTTGTTGGGGCATAGCCATGTGTATAATAGTACCACTATGATCTGAGAAACCTAGCTCTTCCACTGTTGTATGAAAATTGTTATAGAAATTTGTAAAAATTAGATCTAAGCATGTTGATGATGTTTGTGTAATTCGTGTTGGTAATTTAATTTGTTGGGTGAACTTATATTCTATCATGAGATCTAAAAATTGGTTTGTTTTTGGATTATTATCTAAGATATTTACATTAAAGTCTCCTCCTATAATTATATAATGTCTAAAATATTTTATATTAATATATGTCAAAATCTCTTTGCTTATAAAATATATCTTCCTCTCTTCTATTCCAATAAACAAGTATTAATAACAGTCTTTCTTTTATAAATTCTGTCGCACATACTTCAATAACATGTTCAATTGAAAAATCTGAGATATCACTTATTTCTATACATTCAATATGTTCTTGTAAGAGGATGCAAACTCCGCCGCCCGCACGAGTTTTCCGGCAGTAAGAAGATGCAAATTTGTATCCGTTAAATTGTATTGTATCCATTTTTTCTTGTGACAACCACGATTCTGACATGCATATAGCTGAGTATTTAGGTGTTTGTTCCAAAAAGGCTTCTAATATATGTTGTTTGTTAAAAAGACTTTGGATTTTTTGGAATAAAATTCTAAATTGTGGGTCTTTGTTTTCGAAATGGTTTGTTATTGTATTCTGTATGGTTGTAGTTGCGAAAGTTGTCTTCATCTTGAGGATCTACTTGGTCCTCCTTTTGTGTGTTTATGCTAAATCGGCTTTTGGTCATTCTATCTTCCACGGTTATTAATTTTCCTTCTATCATCAATTGATTGTTACGGATTATTGCGTGTAACCCTTTATTTCTTGCTTTCATCATTTCTTCTCGCATTAGTTTCCTTTCTTTTCGCGCATCATAATCTAGAAATTCAGATAAATATAATCCGGTGCCCTGGAAGAGGTGTCTGTTTTCTTTGACATACGTAGTTATTCTCTTACTTAATAGTTCAATCACTAGTGGTCGATTTTTCGTACTATATCTGCCAATTCTGTGAGTATCTTCTATGTAACCCATTAGGTCGACATTCATAATTTCTCGAAACAAATCAATTAGTCTCATGTGAAGATTGTTGACTGGTTCCTTATAGTACTCATCAAGACCATATAAAACAATCTTTTTGGAATAACTTTCAGTGCAATTATTTTTATTTGGCTCATGGTTCATAGTTTTTATTTTTGTCTTTAAATCTTCTATTTCATATTTTAGTTTCTCGTTTTCAGTTTTTAGGTTTTCTATTGCAGTATTTGTTTCTTGTATGTCTATTATTCTCTGTTCATTTTGTCTCAATAGGTTATTTGTTTTATGTTCAACGTCTTCCCGTAGTTTTAAAATGGCTTTGTTTATTTCAATCTGAATAGTATCTTTTAGTTCTGTGATAATCGATTTGTTATTTTCTTGTAGGCGTAACATTATTATTTCACTTAAGGTTTGTAAAGTTATTTCTGTTTGCATGTTGGATTGAGGTGCTTTTGCATCGTCTTGGGTGGTGATTGTATCGCCTAACAGACTAAGGTCAACAGAGCCTGTAGTGTCGTTTAATAAGTGGCTTGTTATTTTTCTAATCGTGACGTTGTTTATTTCTGGTGATGTCTCTCTCGCTATCAGTTGAGGATCACGTTCTCGTGGACGAATTGGAGTTTCTATGTTGCCTTTTTTAGGTATTTTGCATAAACATGCTTGACATTTCCAAGTTTTAGTGCCCTTAGAGGCCGTCAAGGTTTTAAAACGGTCGGCTGAGATATAGGCGCATTCTAAATCGTATGCACTTTTGCATTGTGTGCATGTTACATTTTTATTTTTAGGTAAATCTTGTTTACATCCTGCACATACTAATAATGACATTGTGAGGTTTAGGTACTAGTAATGCCCTCTAGTGGTTCCAATGTTACTTTCGATCTTTAAATCGAATGTTCAGTAAACCTTAATATACAGGTAGCTGTCAACGTCGCAGTTCGTGGTTTTGGTTCTAAGCGATAGATGGCGCGTTCTTCAGCAATGTTTTTGTTATGATTTGCACATTTGAATTTGATAATATTGGATTATTGTGTTGATAAAAACAGAAATGGGTCTTTAACGTACCTTCAAAGGTATTAATAGCTTCCACAAATGTTTTCTGGCGACAAAAGATTGGGCGAAACACTTGAAACTAAATGTTATGATTTGCACTGATTTGAAAATTTGTCGTTGCTCGGTGCAAAACTTGAATTTCTTGAGTTTTCACGCACTTTACTTTTGTTCTTCAGCTCGAAGCTTTGAAGGTCCTTTAACTTTAACACTTTGTTAACTTTTTATCGCTTATTCTTTACTTTAACTGTTTAAATCGATTTTAATATACGCAGCTGATCTTTATTGACGCACTGCAGCGCCCTCTCTCAACTTTGACAGTCGTTACTGGTTAGCCAGAAACTCTGACCAGTCTAAACCAAGAGGTATCGTGTCGCCCAGTTACTGGGTTGTGGAGGTCAGATAGGCAGTCGCTCCACGTAAAACACCGGTATCCAGCTGAATCCGGTTAGGCTGACAGCCGACCCCAACCCAGTAGGAAAAGGCTAGGGAGATGATGAGGTACTGTATGTATTGTGTGCATGTTAACCAGGCTTTGTTCATTTATATGTGTATGGATTTACAGAATGGCTTTTATGCTACGTGAATAAGCCAAATAAGTAATTGAAACCAAACACCTTTTAATACATTACCGCCACTCTCTAAAATCAAAAGCATTATATATTAGAAACTAAGCACTGCGAATATTAGGCTTACATTAACTGGGGGCCCGTGAGAGCCAATGAAAATGGTTTACACCACAGCCTGATAAATATTTAATAGATTTGTGTTGTGCTGTAATGTTGGGCGGGAAATTTCATGGTTTTTCGTCAGGCGCGTATTTAGTACCACAGAATAGAGAAATTGTTTAGACTCTGGCTGCGTTCACATATAAACCTTATTTATAAAACCCGACAAAAATGGTGTTATAAGTCTGATCTGTATTTATATCTGTCTGAGGCCCGTATTAATAGACGTCACTCAAGTCTGAGACGCTCTCAAATTTATTGCTGTCCTTATTTTTTCCCTTTAGAATGACAAGGACAGCAAAAGACTTGAGAGCGTCTCAGAATTGAGTGACGTCTATTAATACGGGCCTTAGGCACTGAAGGTTTTAAGCGAGTCCGTTTTAGATGCGATTTTTTACAGTTCTTAGACGCGTTTTATCAAAATCGGTTTGGTCGTTTCGAAGATATTAATTCATTTTTATCTGCAATTGTGATCTTAATAACTTCAGAGCAGGAGCGGAGCTTATCTTTTAATTATGTGTACGTTATACGAACGAAACATTTTAAAATACGGCAGCAGTAAGTAGAACTGCCTTAGCCATTTCAGCCACATGTAAAAGTTCTCAAGAGGCTATCCTTAATTTTTGGGAAAAATTTATCTCCAACCCCACAGATTTTGAAAAAGTTGCGCAGTTAGGAAGGAAACTGCCTCATTATACAAAAACATTGTTTAACCTTTCGACGACCAATTGACAGCTGGCTGTCGCGCTGCTATTGTTTTCCATTGTGTCTCAAAACACGTGTGTTCGCAGGTTAAAAGCTGTAATCTGTGTTTATCAATGTTTAATCTTAAACTAAAACTCAATCCCGTAATCCGTCCCAGTCAAAAAGCCAGTGAAATAACGCAGGCAAACACAAACGCTGCGGCTAGCTGATCGAAAACTGCGGTCTGTTGTACACAGCCGGAATTACCCACAAATGAACGCAAGCGGCCATATTAGCTTTACCACTTTGTGACGTAACGTCTGATCAACAATGCTTTACATTTCTGTTACAGAATGATGGCGTACGTCATGTTTGTTTAAGATGGGTAGCTCGCCGCCCGGCTAGCGTCGACGGCGCGTTAGTGTTCCACGCGCGCCTCAAAGAGAAAGAGTCAGCACAGGAAGGGGCCCAACAGGGCCAACGCCTGCCGGGGTTGCGGAATGTTTATAATAGTTACCGTGACCCTGGAACATAAAGGGCAACCGAAGGAACATGAGTGGGTTTTAGTCAGTAAAAGTCTGACACGCCCTCCCGCCGCACCCAGGACGGGAGCAGTCATTGGATGATTTCCCACTCACCAAAAAAAAAATGTTTGTATGAAGTCACCTCTCGTGTAAGAGGTTGTGGGTTCGATTCCGAGCAAGTGCCAATGTAAGTAACATTTTCAATTCATTTTGTACTTTCCAAAGTTTATCTTGGACATCACTGGCATTCCATCGTGTGCCTCAGAAAGCACGTAAAGCCGTTGATCCCGGTTGCCATTTCAAGAACTTTGACAGTCGTTACGGGTAGTTAGACGCCAGAAAATCTGACCGTCTTGCTAACGAGTTGAGTTTGTTTCGGATGTTCTTCTCAGTGTGGGCTACACTAGGAATCACCGGCTCCATCGTTCGACTAAAATAAGAAAAAAAATTACGTCTAAAAAATTAATTTATTAAGTACCTATTTACAAAATAAAGTTCGTCTAATTCGTTTCATTCGTTTAACGGGTATCGTGTCGCCCAGTTACTAGGTTGTGAAGGTCTGATAGGCAGTCGCTTCATGTAAAACTCTGAATACAGCTGAATCCGGTTAGGGTAGAAGCCGACCCTAACATTGTCGGGAAAGGATAGGGAGATGATGATGAAGTGACGCGCCTTGAAAGAGCCCTAAGTCCAAAAATGAATTGACATAGGCTGGTGATGATGATGATGCTGATAATAAGGTCTTTAGCTCATTGAACAATTGTTTTGACCAAATCATTGCGTTTTTATTTCGCGACGCAAAAAGGGAGGTGTTGTTAGTTTGACTGCATGTGTGTGTGTATCTGTCAGTAGCGCTATAGCTCTTAGGCAGGTAAACGGATTTAGGATTAAAAGTAGGTTATCTAGCAATGTTTCTTAGGCATGTTTTATCAAAATCGGTTCTGCCGTTTCAAAGTTATCGAATCTGTTGTTAATTGCAGTCGCGACTCGTGACCATTTTGGATTGCAATTAACGATTTGATTTGAACTTCGGGGGCGGGGTTTTTTAATGTTCGTTTCGCACTTACTTGCCTTTAGCAAATACAATCCATTCGGTTGCAACATATTTCTGCACTTTCAACCCAAATGTAACTTAGGTAAATGGTCCAAGACCATTAATCGAGCCGGTTAGCGCTAACACGGTGTTGCTAACCACAACAGCATATATTAGGTTGGAGTGTTGCCAACATACCCTTGTTTCGTGGTTTGTTCCGTACAAAATTTATGTCCAGAGATTCTGATGTATCTAGTGAAAGAATTTTGAGGGTATTTAAAGTTTAATGTCTGGAAAAATCACTAGCATTCTTACTAATAATCTTATCCTACTAATATTATAAATGTGAAAGATTGATTGATTGAATGAGAAAAAAGCAATGGTGCCGATTCCTTAGTTAACAAACTTAACCAAAATTATGTTCAGTGCATCTTTTTCCTTCCATTTTGTTAAGAAAACAACAGAAGATAAAATATTAGCTGAGCTAGACCTGTCAAATTAAGACATCCCATAGATAATTTAGACGCGATTAAAAACATGGTCACTAACAATACATCGATGTACTTCAGGTGCTGTTTAATTTGACAGGTCTTAACTAATACTTATTTTTTACTAGCTGCTGCCCGCGACGTTGTCTGCGTGAAGGCTTCAGCTCCGCCGCCGTAGGTGATAGCGTGATAATATGTAGCTTATAATTATGTTGACCTGACCTCTTAGTAATATTCATGCAAAATTTAAAGTAAATCCATGCAGTCCTTTTAGAGATTAGCCCAGACATACATACAGACAAACAAACAACAAAAGATATTTAACGTTCTCTCAAATTTAAACGGTTGGTTCGAAAAAAAAACATGATGGTAGTCCTTGGATTGAACCTTAAAAGAAAGCTAAGTATAACGGCTCAGATAAAATCGTTGTTAAATTGTTAATGCGATGTGTCTCGTTATGGAATCCTAGTCTGACACGCGCTTGACCAATTTTTTCTACATTCCACGATATAAAAATTATTAACGATTGTGAATTGTTACAAAACTTCTCTGTAAACTACGTTTGTAGTTTTGCTCTCAGCAGCCTAAATATACAGAGAAACAGGACTCGTGTCGTGACGCGGGAGCAAGCGACGTACAGCTGCCCGTGTGAGAAGCAGCTCGTCCTGAAGTCGACACCCGCAGCCTTCAGCGTCTGCCCCTGCGACTTGTTGATAGTCATGGCGAACTCACTCACTCACAGGGAACTGCACACGCTTGAATTGGAAGGGAGTTTAGGAATCCTACGGGATAATGTGTGGAGTGTTTATGGACGTATAAACTACTTCGTTTCCCTCAATTTCCGAGAGAATGCGTTCGTTGATGTCTGCAACTTGATCATTTTTGGGTGTTAAAATGGCTCGCTGTCACACCCAAGAATTCTATTGGTTTGGTATTCGACTGATGTCCCCATGCACACAACAAATGAGTTCTTCTAAAAAGGCCACCACTCTACCGAGGGACTCTGGGAGCAGCACCTGTTCACCTCTTTCCTAGAGTGGTAGAGAGCCTTCGCCGAGACTTAGAAGGACATCTGAGAATTCTTGAGCACGTGGATTGCCACCGAGCTGAGCTCGCATATTGATGGTCAAGCGCGGCCTATGAATTTGTGACCACAACGAATATCGTTTCAACGAAGCATTCGCCTCATCAGCCCTAGACCCCCGTGTCACCACAGGGAGTGTTTGCCGGAAATCGCCACTGAACAGAACTGTAACACCACCCATCAAGTGTTCATTCCTGCGGTTGTCCTGCAGAGTTCTTTCTGTTCACGGCCTCCACTGCTTTCCTATTAGCCATCGTGCACTCATCCCATACGATCAGAGAGCAATCCCTGAGCACATGTCCTTTGTCACTGTTACGGGATACCCCACAACAGGCATTTCGGCGCTTTCTAAATCTATGGGTATTTTGAACATGGCATGCGCTGTTTTGCCACCAGAAAGCAGTGTAGCAGCGATTCCTGACGATGCTACAGCAATGGCAATTTTGCCTTGCGTCCTGACCTCTGCAAGGATACCAGTGATAATGAACGTTTTCCCTGTTCCATCAGGAGCATCCAGGAAAAACATTTTACCCTTGTCGAGCCCAATGCTTTCCAAAACAGTGTCGTATATTTGTTTTAGCTCTGAGGTGAACCTAGGCCCGTATTAATAGACGTCACTCAACTCCGAGACACTCTCAAGTCTCTTGCTGTCCTTGTCATTCTAAAGGGAAAAAATAAAGACAGCAATAAACTTGAGAGCGTCTCAGAATTGAGTGACGTCTATTAATACGGGCCCTAGTGACGTGGTCATTTCGGATAGTGGTCATTAAACCCGAATCGTAATTGGTTTCGGCGGTGTACTCCCGATTTCCACGGTCTTGATGTGGTAATGATCTGAGAGCTCGCAACCCGTACTCTACCAGTGGTTTACCGCCGATTGAAATGACCACATCTTGAAGTGAACTGAGACGGGTGTTCAGCATGCGTTTATCAGTTGCTTCAATTTCACCTTCAGAAGCACGCCTCAAAGCTCGTAAAAAGTCCTCGAACAGAAGATGGCGGTACTTCTCCCACAAAGCTACCGGGTTCGCAACTCCACAAAACACCAAAATGACGGCAAACAGATGACGCATGCGACTGGGACTGTCATCATCATCACCATCATCATCATCATAATTAGGTTTACAACGACATGAACATTTATATTACTGACAAAGCAATAATCACACAGATAAATACCGAACAAAAGTATTAACAGTCAATGTTTATTCAGTACTAAAAACATGAAATTGATGAAGAAATGATCATCATCATTGAACCGACTTTAAAAAAGTAGGTTCTCTGTTCGACTTGTTTGTATGCATGTTTCCCCGCCTTCATCGAGTGGTACCTCCACTCGATAAAGGCTGCTCCCGGAAAATGTGTGGAAAATGAAGCTCCCAGCTTAAGTTATTTTATATACATTGAAATCAGTGATAGCTTTGATTGCCACATCGGATCTATCTAACCTTCGATCTTATAAACCAGAAAATGCCTATCAGACCGAACAACTTTGCTAAGACGTCATTCTTATTTAATGTGTTATGGTGTAGTTGGGTGCTTGGAGTTCCACGTTAGGTGTTGGTTCTAGGTCTTCAATATTATGCATCAACAGAGAGTGCTCATCAGGCTGAACAACTCTTGCTAAGACGTCATTCTTATATATGTTCGGTATAGTGTACGTAGCCGGGCTCATGGAAGTCTACAACAGGTGTTCCAGATCTTCAATTTGTATACGTCAACAGAAAGTGCTCATCAAGCTGAACAACTCCTGCTAAGACGTCATACTTATATATGTTATAGTTAGCTGGGCTCATGGAGTTCCGCCTCAGTTGTTCCAGATCTTCATATTTATTCTTTCAACAGAAACTGCTTATCACGTGAAGCAATTTTTGCTATGATACCATTTTTGTATCTCTTATAGTTAAGCTGGTCTGTTGCGGTCCTGCACCAGAAGTTCAAGTTTCCAGGATAAGTTATAGCCTATATGACGCCCAGACTTAATACCTATACAACAAAAAAAAAACATTGAAATCCGTTGAGTAATTCCGAAGATAGCTGCTGCCCGCGACGTCGACAGCGTGAAGCCTCCAGCTCCTCCCCTGTAGGTGATAGCGTGATAATTTGTAGCCTATGTTTTGACCCGACCTCTTAGTAATATCCCTGCAAAATTTGAACTAAATCCATGCAGTACTTTTTGAGTTTATCCCGGACATACATACAGACAAACAAACAAACAAACAAACAAACAGACAAACAGACAAAAATTCTAAAAACTATATTTTTGGCTTCGGTATCGATTGTAGATCACGCCTCAAGTATTCTTTTAAAAAAATATTCAATGTACAGTTTTGACTTTCCTACGATTTTATTATATGTATAGATTTTATTACATATGGGTTGCTCTTGGTCCCTGACTAGCCCGAGGGCAAAGACGGGGCCTACGATGGAGCGAGCTCACCTAAAAGATAGTATGCACTCGTCTCTTGAATACATCCAGGTTATATGCATTTGGGAACACAGACGCCAGGGAATTCCATTCTTCTGCGGTGTAAATTATTTATACTATATTGTCTTTTGTCATTTTTTTTAATGAAATGGAAAGAGAAAGATGCACTAACTTAAATTTAGTTAATGTGAACCTATGTGAACAATCACTGTATTGTCGTCATTTTCTGTTAACGAAGAAAATAACTATTTCGGAAGTCGGTGGCTTCTCTTCTGTCGGGCGATTTGTGTTGCCACCGACTTCTGAAATAGTTATTTTTGTGCTTTTAGTTTTTGAAGTCGGTTTTTTTTTGGATAAAGCTTTTTACTTTTTAACCGACTTCTAAAAAAAAGGAGGAGGTTCTCAATTCGGATGTTTGTATGTTTTTTTTTTTTTTTTATGTTTGTTCGCGCATATCTAAGTCGTTTGACAACCGATTTGAACAATTCTTTTTTTGTTTGAAAGGGTAGACTTCCCAAATGGTCCCATTGTCATCAGGTCCAGGATCTGATGATGGTATCATGCCGAAATCGAGGGAACTCCTCAATTTTTATAGAAAAACGTACATTTTTTTGAAAGTTACTCTAAAACGTAGTTGGGACTCTAACTAAAAAGTAAAAAATAAAAAACTTTTTCCAAAAAAAAGATAACCGACTTCAAAAACTAAAAGCTCAAAAATAACTATTTAGGAAGTCGGTGGCAAAGCAACACAATTGGACCGGCAGAAGAGAAGCCACCGACTTCCGAAATAGTTATTTTTGAGCTTTTAGTTTTTGAAGTCGGTTATCTTTTTTTTGGAAAAAGTTTTTTATTAGTTAGAGTTCCAATGTCTGACTACGTTTTAAAACTGCTTATAATCTTATAAAATGAAAACGGCTCCATGCGCGCAACATCCATGGATATTCATTAGTGTTATGTACTAAAACCCTCCACAGAATGTAGCTAAGACTTTTCTGAAAACCGCATAAAAATCGGTATAGCTTTACGCGTGATAATAGCGGACAAACATATATATATACAGGTCAAACTGAGAACCTACCTTTTTTTGAAGTCGGTTTAAAACGAAAAAAACACGTGTCCCAATTTTTTTGATAATCTAACTGACTAAAGAGTTTTTTTTTTACAACTATCCTATTTTCTTCACCATTAGGTGGGTACGAGGACACAAGGCGACATTTCAATTAGCCGCCATTGTTAGCCCAGACTACACAGAAAATGTATAGCCTTGTGTCTTCTGTGCACCTTGCAAATGACAGCGTGGAATGAGTAAAGCAATTCCCCTACGTGTGTATAAGCAATTTCCGACCTGAGCTTGCTCAAGAATACCTGAGGTTGATGAGATGGAGCTTAGCAAACTGGGGATGTTATCTAATCTAAACTGTACTACATTTATTTTCATATCTACACTCGTTGATAGGAAGGAAATGTCGTGATATTCCATGGTTTAGGCGCCCGCCTTTCGTGTAAGAGGTTGTAGGTTTGATTCCAGGCAAGTACCAAAATGTGTCTTTTTAATTCATTGGACATTACTGACACTCCGTGCCTCGGGAAGCACGTAAAGTCGTTGGTCCCGTTTGTCATTCGTAGAACTTTGCAGTCGTTACAGGTAGTCAGAAGGCAGAAAGTCTGAACAGTCTGAAGAGGTTAGACTGGTCAGACTTTCTGGGACCAACAGTTTTACGTGCACTTCGAGGCAAGTGATGTCAGTGATATCCAGGATAACCTTAAGAAAGTACATACGAATTGAAAATTCACATTGGTACTTGCCGGGATCCAAACCCACAACCTCTAACACAAGAGGCGGATTTTTAATCCACTAGACCTCATGAAGTCATGACAAATATGTAACTCGTTACAAATATGTAAGTAGTACCAATTTTTTTAATATTTGACAATAATTTACATTAATTGTCGCTTATTTTAAATAAAATGTGAATTAGCATACAGAGGCTGTGTGTCATTCTCACATACAAAAAACCCGTGGTACCTTCCACTCATGAGAGAATATCTCTATTATAATTAAGGATGTGTAATAACCAACAGGGTTGTCAAAGCAGAAAACATCAAACGACGAAGTACACGTATCGTGTCATTAAACGTGTCGCTGGCAGTTTTAATTAAACACGTTGAGGCAACCCTGCGTGTAAATATTAACAAAATGGTTGATCTTACTGAGTCATACTGTGTCGTAGTTAGGGTTGACACTTAAGCAGGTATTATATCTGTGATCCATTCACTATGTGATTAGAAGTTATTATATGCAGTTATCTATTTATACAAAGGGACACAGGAATAAACCCCATAAATATGTCTTTTTATCTAAAAATAAATAATAAATAAATATCCTGGGACATCTTACACACGGCCATCTGATCCCAAGCTAAGCAGAGCTTGTGTTATGGTAATCAGACAACTGATATACATCTTATATATTTTTTTAAATACATAAATATCATAGATAAATAACACCCAGACACAGAACAAACCATTATGCTCATCACACAAAGTTTGTCCTGGGTGGGAATCGAACCCACGACCTTTGGCTTAGCAGTCAGGGTCACTGACCACTAGACCAACAGGCCCGTCAAAAAATGGTTTACTGTTTATGGATGGGAAATCATCAATTGAGTTTTCCCGCCCTGGGCGGGGCGGGAGGAAGTATCAGACTATTACTGACTAAAACCCACCCTTGTTCCTTCGGTTGCCCTTTATGTTCCGGGGCCGCGGTAACTATTCCGCAACTTTGTTCCTCGCACGCCTCAAAAGCAGTCAGCACGTGATGGGGCCCTCTAGGGTCAATGCCTGCCGGGGTTGCGGGATGGTTCTAATAGTTATGGCGGACTCGGAGCTCATCTACTTCATCTATATGTGTAGATGAATGAAATCTACGCGGGCGACGTCAGGGTTGTAAATTAATAATAATTACTATTTTATATACTATTTTTTTTAGATAGCAAAGCATAATGCACATCTGGTATTGCATATAAGTTTTCCGTTATAAAATATACAAATAATTACAAAATGTAACACAAATTCCTCTATATATTAAAATAAAGGTCAAAATTGTTTGACAACCCTAGCACAGGGTTGTATCCGTGATACCTTCCCGTTAAGTTTGCAAATTAATGTGGATGAGTTCCGTAGCTGATAAACTAGTAGGTAGACTGTTGCTTGTTTTGACAAACTGCAGGCAAAACCAGAGGATTAACTAGCTTACTTAATAGCCAACTACTTTATTAAACGTTCTGGGGGCCTACCATGACATCTTAAACTTTCGAACACCCGTGATTCGAGTTACAATAGAAAGACAATAGCAGCCAGACAGCCGGCTGTCGCTTGGTCGTTGAAAGGTAGCGCGAGGAGTTCCGCCGAGGGAACGAGATGGCGCTACACGACTTTTATAGCTCTGTCTCTAGTCCTCAGAGGAACTAATCTCCCTTTAAGACGTCAAGGTAGGCCACCCAGAAACTTTATTCTCTATATTCACCCAGAAACTTCTAAACCTCTAAACCGCTGAACCACTAATAATACACACATCAAAAGTGTCTAGGGATATTTTAATTAAACCTAAATAACTAAAATTCTATTAACTTTTTGTTAAGACACCTACACTTTAAAATAAACCTTGTTTAATTGCCTATCTAATCTAATAATAATTTTTTAGATAAAGTTAAATTAAAAAAAAACTTAGAAGAAGAGGAAAAACTCAACAAAATTTCAATTTAACTTTATTTTTGAAATTTCAAAACCTAAACAACAAAACAATTTTTTTTTTATAAAAATTGTTGAAAACTTAAAATTAATAATTCGTGGATCCACCTAAGACTCTCCTGACACATCTGGAGCGATTCTGCATACTCAAAACAAGGGTGTCAATATCCTGTTGTGAAGTACTGTCCCAAATCCTGCTAAGTTGCAAGAAAAGCTGGTTTTGATGCACAATATCAACAGGGAAATTCCTACGATCTCTTCTCTGAAGCATATTCCTGGCATGCTCAATAGGATTTAAGTCAGGGGATTGTGCAGGCCGGTCTAAAGCTTGGATAACATGCTGTTGTAACCAACTTGTAACGATACGCGCCGTATGTGGACGGGCATTGTCGTGCATTAGCTGGAAATTTTGTCCCATTTGCTGTCTGTGGGGCAAGATTACAGGCTCTAGCACCTCATCTCGGTATTTTCGAGCAGTCATATTGCCTTGTATCCAAACGAGGTCCGTTCTACCGCCGAGACGAATTCCTGCCCAAACCATAATCGTGCCACCTTAATATGCATGAACTTGTTGTGGGTGCTGCAGTCGATTCCAACGTCCAGGTTTTCTCCAAACGCGTACTCTTCGCGAATCAGGATGAAATCCAAACCTAGATTCATCAGTGAAAAGCACAAGTGACCATTGAGAATGGTTTCAGTTTTCGTGTGCAATAGCCCATTGTAATCTTCTTCCTCGATTACCTCTCCTTAGTGCTGATACCCAAAATGGCCTACGAGCACGTAGATTGACTTCATGCAGTCGCCTTCTCAAAGTTTGACCGCTTACCAGCAAACCATACTCTCTCTGTAGCCTTTGAACCAATTGCATCGCCGCTGCATTTAGTTGACTTTGTGCAGCATTTACTATGAATCGGTCCTGTACATGTGTTGTAATGCGTTGAGGTCCTCGGTGCCGTTCCACCACTTCCTCCGTGACACGATAACATGAGCAAAGCCTGGATATAACGCTCTGACTGGTCTTCATGGCTTCAGAAACGGCAATTATGGGACAGTATTCCACAACAGGATATTGACACCCTTGTTTTGAGTATGCAGAACCGCTGCAGATGTGTCAGGAGAGTCTTAGGTGGATCCACGGAATATTAATTTTAAGTTTTCAAGAATTTTTATAAAAAAAATTGTTGTTTTGTTTAAGTTTTGATGTTTCAAAAATAAAGTTAAGATTGAAATTTTGTTTGAGTTTTTCCTCTTCTTCAAAGTTTTTTTTAAATTTAACTTTATCTAAAAGTTTATTATCAGATTAAATAGTCTATTAAACAAGGTTTATTTTAATGTGTACATGTTTTAACAAAAAGTTAATAGAATTTTAGTAATTTAGGTTTAATTGAAATATCCCTAGACACTTTTGGTGTGTGTATTTTGATTTGAAAATTTGGAACAGAACAAACCCCAAGAAAGTGTGTCAAAAACACGGCGTATTTTTTTTATTTGTGTTTTTCACTGAGATTCACGAATACGAATTCATGCTAGTTACAATTAAATTAAAAACTACAGCGATTCAGAGAAAAGTCAGTGCCGCCGTGCCCTTTATAGGTACAACCCGAAAGGGTTTAAAAAGGATTATTTACATCGAACCATTTTTTTTGTTTTTTTTTTTATGGTTCCGTAGTCAACTAGGAACCCTTATAGTTTCGCCATGTCTGTCTGTCTGTCCGTCCGTCCTCGCTTAATCTCTGTAACCGTTAGCACTAGAAAGCTGAAATTTGGTACCAATATGTATATCAATCGCGCCGACAAAGTGCGAAAATAAAAATTGGAAAAAAACGTTTTATTAGGGTAGCCTTCCTATATGTAAATAGGGAAGTGGTTTTTGTTTTAATTACAACCCTGACGTGTGATATATTGTTGGATAGGTATTTAAAAATGAATAGGGGTTTACTAAAATCATTCTTTGATAATGTCAATAATTTCGGAAATAATCGCTCCAAAAGGAAAAATCAAAGCGTCCCCCCGCCTCTAACTTTTGACCCGTAGGTTTAAAAAATATGAAAAAAATCTGGAAAGTTGAACTTTATAAGGACTTTCTAGGAAAATTATTTTGAACTTGATAGAAAGAACAGGTTTTGTACAAAAAAGACAAAAAGGTTGTACAAAATATTTTTTGCGTACTAAGTATGTCAACGTAACAAATAGCCTTTTTTTAAACTTATAAGTAGGTACACTTATTGTGACGGACGGGAAACTACGGAACCCTACATTGAGCGTGGCCCGACACGCTCTTGGCCGGTTTTTTTTTGTTAGTGGGAAATCATCCAATGACTGCTCCCGTCCTGGGTGCGGCGGGAGGGCGTGTCAGACTCTTACTGACTAAAACCCACTCATGTTCCTTCGATTGCCCTTTATGTTCCAGGGTCACGGTAACTATTATAAACATTCCGCAACAACATCGAACCATCAGTTTCATCTAATATGAGGATAAAGCTCTGTTACATGTCATGAAATGACTTATTGAAACAAGTTTTCAGCATATCACGACGTGTAATATTTTTTTATTGTAATTATGTCATGATAACTAATTAAATTAATAATAGCATAATAATATGTATTGTTAAGACATGCTGAACTTGTACCATATTATTATTTAACACCCAGTAAGCATGTATCTAACAAAATAAATTATTCTATTCTATTCTACATGTAATGGTCAGTGTATGCAACTACTTACTAACTTTAACTTAGACGTACTTATAATAGATTACGCTGGTTCATGTGAGCGGGCATTCGTGTGCAGTAGTTTTAAACTTTGTTTATAGTTTCTTATATATATGTCGCAGTCATCTGGTTGAATCAGCTATTTGATTGTATGACTAGCGCGTTCATTGAATGGCAACATTTAATTGAATGACTAGGCCGAAAGCTGATTGAACAAGCGTCACTCAAAGTCCAACAAGATAGCTGATTGTAGCATAGCCCTTTGAACAGAGCGGACGTAAAATCAGTCAGGTGATTGTAACTTAGTTAATTTTTTTTCCACTGCGGCGTTAGTAGTCACTAAAACAAATATGGCGTAAAATAGCTCGCGCAGATAGCACTGTCTTGATCTTATTTTGATTAAATTTACTTTAAAGTGACTTATTCGTGATAAAATAGTGTGACTGCATAGATTTACCTATTAATTCGCCGCCGCCGGCTACTTTTAAAATTAAAATCATAATAAAGTGTGTCACGTCATGTCCTCATTTTTGTTATGTAAAGGAAGTTAGTTGCGAACTTATGGTCACCCTAAACAAACATTACAAAGTCGACTATATCCCATTTAACGACAATGCTAAATGACGTTCAGTCAAGTCGTTGAACGTTATAATTAACAACTTGACGAATTGTCGTTTAGTCATTCAATTAAATGTCGTCATTCAATGAACGCGCTAGTTATACAATCAAATAGCTGATTTAACCAGATGACTGCGACATATACATAGGTTTATTATTGTAATATTATTTGTGATTTTTTTCTATGGGCCTCAGTTGCCTGATAATAAAGGTGTATTCTATTGTATGAATAGAAATGAATATTAGTGTAGATTGTAAAACAAATATAAAACTTATAAATTGTCGATAATTACCGCCATGACAGGATGCTAGTGAAGCGAAACGTCAGTCAGGCCGAAGCCGAGGACGGCTGCCTTCAGTGCGGTCGGCTCGCGTCAGCGCCAGGGACGGTCGGCCTTTGTGTTGTGACGTCACTAGCACCAAGCTGAGTGTGGTCGTAGAGAAAATACTACCACAATAGTATTCCATTTTCGATGGTAGGTATCCTTTTTTCTTCTATAAGGTAAATGGTTCACTTTTATAGGACAAACACATTAAATTATATCCTTTAATATTAAATACACAAAAGACTTATGACAATAACATTAAAAAAAATATTTTAGTTTAAATTCTATACAATTAGCGCCATGACAGGTGTGTCAGTGAAGCGAAATGTCAGTCAGGCCGAAGCCGAGGACGGCTGCGTCAGTGCTGTTGCCTCGTGTCAGCAACGCTCGGCCTTTGTGTTGTGACGTTACTAGCACCCGGCATGGTGTGGTCTTGGAGAAATGCTACCTAGTACTATTCAGAATAATACTTATTCCATTTTCGAATTCAAATTTCGATGATTTGTTTTTTTTTCGGTAAATAGTTTACATTTATACGACAAACACATTAAGTATAATCCTTTAATATCAAGGGCCTGTTTCACGACCTCACAGTAGACGCTATAAAAAAGATACTTATATTAAAAAAAATATATATAAAAAAATGGAAGAGAAGTTGCATGAAATGATCCATGAATGAATGTTGGCAACAATATACTATACTAATACTATATACTATACTATACAATCCTATATCCTATAGTACAATCCAAATCCTCTCAATTTATATAAAATTAATCACTCGATGGCAAAAACCATAAATACCAGCGAAATCACAGAACACCGTTGGCGGAAAAAACAAAACGCATTTTCATGGAGCCAAAACAAGTTACCATTATTAATACTGCTTCACTTTGTGCCATAAATAAGTTTTACAGGCTTTCAGCGATGCAGGGTAGCGACCATTATTGCCACAATTATGCCGGTGCCAGTTGAGGGTAATATCGCCAATTTTGACCTGTTGATTTTTCATGGTAGAAGCACAGATTAATAAATAGTTACTACGTAACAGATACTTCACTCCAATACAAAAACTAAAATACCTACGCTATAATAGCCTACAAAATCATAATAATAATACCAGCTGTTTGCAGCGAGGAGAAATGTACCATAAGCACGCACGAAGAGAGTTGAGATTCTTTTGCCCGCCGCGCGACTTAAGTGTGCGCGTGTCGTCCAGTAAATGCGCTAGGGTTATACGTATAACGTATGATAATAATGGTAATAAAACAAATGTTTTAGAAAACAATATTTTTGTTATTTGTTGATCAAATATTTTTTTAGTTTAATAAAATGACTGATGCATATTTTTCGTTCCTTGAATTTCCGATTATTATATTTTAGTGTCGGAAATATCCAAAACTGCGTGATGAATTTTAATAAATAATCAAAAGGGAAACAAGAGAAATGGGAAACAGAGAAATTGCACAATAATCACGCAATAATCACGTGGTTTCGGCATTTTGATAGTCAGCGCTGTACCCGTGACGCACGATCACTCAGGCGGGCGCGCTGTCGCGCGCCCGCCGCACCGGTGTTCGTTGTATCGTCGACGATACGCGAAGCGGTAGGCATAAAACGCGTGGCCTTGAGCGAGTGACGGACGCCTGGTAGAAGCTTGTTACGGTTTAAAAAGGTGATGTATGTTGGCGTTTTGGGTTTGCGTTACGCAAAAAAGATCCTTATTGGATCGTTTCTTTGTTTATCTTCTTAACTTTTGCAGCTATCGTCGTTTCAAGTGTTTGGGTTTATTTATCTGTTTGTTTGTTTGCCTGTCTGTCACCTCTTACCTCTCTTTAATCTGTTGCTGTCTTTGTTACTCTAAAGGGATAAAGTAGGACAGCAACAGATTTGTGAGCGTCTTAAAATTAAATGACGTTTGAGAATTGGGGGTGTGTCTGTCTGACCAACATTTTTATTAAAGGCCTGTATCACATTTCTGTAAGTCGTGGTTAAAATAACTAGCAGAACATTTTTCATGCATTATCTGAACCATTTTTAAATACATCTGGGAAATAGCGTCTATTGCGTGGTAGTGTAACAGGGCCAAAATATGGCTTGTTATGATTTAAAAAGGTGATGTATGAATTGTGTTTTTAGGTTACCGTACTTAACCATATTGGAGCGTACCCTTATCCGCTTGACTATTTGCCAGTCTTTCTGTCTGTAAGTCTGTCTGAACTTCAATAAAATTTCATAATACATTTTGTCCATTTCATAATGAAAATTGACTTTCGTTGGGATGTTGCCTTCTTTTACTACATAAAATTTTATTTTCATTTTATAATACATATAGTACAAAAATTCGCCGTACCGAGTCCGAAGAGTAATTTTTCCAGCACAAAACCTATTTCTACAATCTCGACTCTGACTAACACACGCTCCATTACGAGGTCAAATATGGCGGTTAGTATTTGAATTTTAATCAGAATTATTATACTTGTCCAATTTATATTACCTCTGAATGACGGCATAGTCTGTGGTCACAGTTTCAGCGATTTAGCGTTCTGTGACGTAACTTCATTGCCAAACTCAATCGTCAATCTTATGTTAAAGCCACCAAGAAACGAATTTCATTGCTAATTGAAAATAATTCGGAATTTCAGGGATAAACAATTTTATATTGTTTCTGCTGAATAGTTTGACCAGGCCAAACCCTTAATAGTTATATGCTGGGTTTTGAAATATCGTACACCGATATTGTAATATCCATCCGACAATTTAAATCTCATGTGAACTCTTGCTTTTTCTTTTCCTTCCGTCGTTCATAGTAAAACTTTACTTTTGCCATCCTATCGCTGTGAAATGAAATTAAAAATGACAATTTACGCTTGTATTTATGGAGTTTCTTACGCATTCTTCTCCATAGGAACGTACTGTTTGGGACGCACGTAAGCTTAAATTTTCTGTCTTCTTGACAAATGAAGCCTCACGCTCTAGATGGAGACCCATGCGTCGAGAGTCGCGAGACGACTACTGGCCACCGTAGGCGCGGGTCTGCGGACAGCAAGCGATGGGTATCTCGCCGCCCGACAAGGACCGCCCGTGCCGACGGCGCGTTTTGTTCTATGCGCACGTCAAAGAGCAGTCAGCACGTGACGGGACGCTCGAGCAGGGCCAATGCCTGCTGGGGTTACGGCATAGTTCTAATAGTTACCGCGGCTCCGGAGCATAAAGGGCAACCGAAGAAACAAGGGTGGGTTTTAGTTAGTACTTAAAAGTCGGACACTCCGTTTCACCCCATCCTGGGCGGGAGAAGTAATTTGATGGTTTCCCTTCCATAAAAAAGGGCCTGTATTTTTATATAGGGCAAAAAAGTAGAATAACCTATAAATAAAACACCTTTGAATTTAAGTTTCGAGTTTTCTATCTAGATTATCCATTACCTAAATCCGCCGTCACTGCCCCCCTCCCCGCACGCCGCAGGGCTCCCAATGGCATTTGTGGTTCGCTTTGCCGCGCGACCAATTTGTCCGTCCGACACCGACCGCGGTTTGTGTCCGTTTGTGCATATTGAAAACTTAATCATTAACGTAGGTTGAGGCGGAATTGTTCCCTAATTTGTTAGTTTGGGAAAGGCCGGTAATGGTTTTTGGGATTTGAAAGTTTTGGTGTGTGGTATGAACCGATCAAGGTTTTTTTGGGCTTCAAACCGCTCGCTTTTGGAAGTGTTGGCGTAATGTAATTTTAGTTCGATCGGTTTTTAGTAGGTCTTTAAATAATATTCTACATTCTTGATATGCTTGTCGTATTAGATTTAAAAAAGAAATAATGTATATAGGTTAGATAAATTTTACTAAAACAATTGTATATAATTGCAAATTATCTTTGAAATGCACAACACATTGCAGTTGTTTTTTTTTATAATACGCTTACTAACAAAATTATAAACTACTTTTAATAGGGACGGCCATTTAATGTAGTAATGAGTAGTAGAGCACTTTGTGACGGACGTATGTCCAGGGAAGTATTACTAATTACTTGTTTTTTTTTGGTGAGTGGGAGATCATCAAATGACTGCTCCCGTCCTGGGGGCGGCGGGAGGGCGTGTCAGACTTTTACTGACTAAAACCCACTCATGTTCCTTCGATTGACCTTTATGTTCCTGGGTCACGGTAACTATTATAAACATTTCGCAACCCCGGCAGACGTGGCCCTGTTGGGCCCCTTCCAGTGCTGACTTCTTCTCTTTGAGGCGCGCGTGGAACACTAACGCGCCGTCGACGCGGTCCTGGTCCTAGCCGGGCGGCGAGCTACCCATCGCTCGCCATCCGCAGAACCGTGCCTACGGTGGCCGGTTGTCGTCTTGCGACTCGATCGCCTCTACGAGGACACGTCGATTGTGCGCCCATGCGCGGCACACCTCCACCGTGTGCTCGACCGTGTCCTCCAGGCGACCGTTGCTGCAGTGGTGACACCCAGGCGTCGCTTTCACCCGAATCCGGCACAGGAACCTCCCGGACTGACCATGTCCGGTGAGGATCTGTGTCAAGCGAAACGTGAGAGCGCCGTGGCGCCTCTCCAGCCACTCCTCAAAGAGGGGTCTTACCGCCGCTATTACAGCGTGCCCAAATTACTTAGATTAGTATTACCAAGTACCAATACCAAGTACCTATGTTATGGCCTGTTCAATTACAGGCTGCAGACCTATTGATTCTAAAACAGAACCGCATTTACGGAGCCTCTGCCTTTGCAGATGTTTACACCGTGGTGACCACATAACACCAGGTGAATCATCACCTTTACCCTCAAAACGTAAAAAAACAAATTCACATCGGAAAGAA